>JAGDQP010030819.1:0-22336 GCA_022664845.1 Lepisma saccharinum | reverse complement strand
TGGAGTAACCAATTACCATCTACTGTGATTCAATTTCATCGGCCATCAGAAGACTATAACATCTCCTTTCTCCTCTACAATACAGGAAAATCGTCAATTTTGAAAATAACACTGAACTACCACCGTCATCTTATTGGTTTAATTTAAGAAATAAACTTCCACTTCAAGTGCACACACAGGCCTGCGACAGTTGCGGCCTGTACACTTCATATACGCTTTTATATCCATCCGTCATACAATCAAATAGAAGTCATGAGCAGAACTGCTCGACACTTCATCCAAGAACGTCATTTATCTCTGCTCTGCTCTGCTTGCGAGTTCCATAAGCCATAGAGTCAGTTAGTTAGTTAGTTATATATCAGGTCTTGTTAAAATATAAAAATCCAAGAAAGGCATTTGACAGTTTTCGACCATTTTTGTTTCTGAGCTTTTTTTATTTTTGCAACAAATTAGGAATTCCGGAAGAAGTACTGCATATTCAGTGGGAAAAAAATAAACCACTGAATTATTTGATACCCCATACAACTTACTTTATGAAGCTTTATTTTTCAATGCCTCCTTCCTTTCTTTGGGAATCCAGGTCACAACTTCTTGGGGCGGCAATTGTATATTTACAACTTCTTTGTGACAACACATGTAACACAGTGCATTCCTCAACTCAAGAACTTAAAAAGGTAACCGCAAAAATGAAAATCCTTTGACAAATGTTTGACCAAAAATGGCCGCCATTCTTGTGTAAAGTCATTTTTTTAAGGGCGAAAACATTGCTCCCAAAGATGAGGGGTGTACTTGAGGAAGTCGTAGAAAATCATTGCAAAATATACGCCTTTGACCATTTTTCGACCAAAAGCGACTGCTATTGTTGTATAAGGCAAGTTTTATTTTTGGGAGAGCATGGCCATAAATTTTATTTATACCATTAATAATAACAAAAATGGTCCCGAAGGATCCCAGGGGGGGGTACATGTGGGCTCTCTCTTGCTCCCCGACTATTGTCAGCTAGTACGGAACCCAGTTTTGAGAAATTTCTTGACGTTTGGAGTTGACTGTGCAGTATGGAACAGATCCGACTCGGCGCTGCCGATCACATGTTCCTTTAAGACTGCAGGACGTAGATTGACACCCCCTTCGTCATCTATGCTTCTCGGGTTAGTTTCGATACACGTGTCTATTTTTCTCTGTCGATTTATTACTCTTGGTGACATATACATATTAGTTCTTAATATGTTGTGAACTCCATTTTAAACGACAGTTGTAATGAATTTCGCCTCATTTGATCTCAATATGCTCCCTTTCCAAAATCTATAATTTTCAATGGTTTGTTTGAATCTGACATAACTAACTTCGTACGCCATATTTTTTACACACTGCGGCATATTCCATACTATGACTCACTTCCCACAAGCGCATCGTTCAGTTGTAATCAATGATGAAAATCATATAGCCAAAGGAAAAACAATCCTAGGTAATTTCGCTTTTCTATATTGGGTGTAGAAGGAGTAAAATGGTTTAAAATATATAGTTTGGTACCCGATATATTCAGTGAACAATAAAACCTCGAGGAGTTTGTATAGCTTTCTAGAACTTAGTAGCGAATGCACAAGTGAATCCCTGCAATGGAGAAGCAAGTCATAGAGCGAACAATAAATGGCAACTCCTAATTTGGAGCTAACCATCCCAATATAAAAGATCAACTACTTGGTAACACATATTTGCTTTATCAAAAACAGTACAGAGCTTTCGGCGTTTAGGCTCAAAGAGTGGAATATCTTGGGCGAATTAAAGTAAGAAATATTTCCAACATCCTTTACTAGTTTCTTCATCTTATAAAATTTTCTCTTCGCCTACGACAACACTATGAACCTATTAGGGAGGGTTTATTTCATCACTACTTATATAGTTGTTTGCAAGATTAATTGACTGTATCAGAAACAAAAGACACGTACAAGTACACATTATTATACGTCTAAACATAGGTATTATTATAACATCATTTCTCTTCTATTTATGAAATATAATTCTGATATGTGTAAAGTTTTGTGAAATAATTATTATCAAGTGGCTTTGATCCCAAGGGGAGACATTAGGACATCATTTTCGCACTATAACAGAAGCAAAATATCTTTCCCAGCTGCTCGTTATGGAGATATTACTGAAAAGAATAAACATTCGAGAGAAAAGTGATATTAGTGAAGGGTATAAACATTACAGGTTTGTAGAGAAAATAAGTGTAGATGCTATTTGATTGTTATTAGATCTAATTTAATTTTTGGTCAGTGTCCTGAATATGTCTCCAGAGCCCATATTTATTTTGATTTCGAATCTAACAGATTCTTTGATAAAACCTGTAGTATACGCAAGTTTTAATAATAATAAAATCACGACGACTAAAGTGGGCAGACAATGTAGCTCGGTTGGGGGGAAAACGAAGATTATATTCCATATTGTTTGGAAAGCCGGACGGAAAGTGACCGTTGGGAGAGCCGAGATATTGTTGTGAGAACAATATTAGAAAGGGCCGACCGAGTAGCCGTGTGGTCTAAGGCGTTAGGCCAATGACTCGAAGGTCCCGGCTTCGAGTATCGGCAAAGGAATGGGTGTTTGTAGACTAGGTGTAAAAGGACCAATCGTGACGGGTCGAAGTCAAACGTTACTAGACTGACCAATATAAAATAAAGTGTACCAAAGATTTTAATATTAGAAAGAATTTTCGACAAGTGTTCGTGGTGATAACTGGCTTGATTTTATTCAGCATAAAATCCTATTTGGAACGTTTGTTATTGCGGTGATGAACTTACTAGTTTCGTAAGCCATAGACTAAGTTAGTTGTATACCCAAATTAACCCAAAGAAGGCCGAATAAGATAAATAATTTTATAAGTTTTGATACTTAACATGTAGACTCTTCTGTTACAAATGTGGAAAGAATGTTAGTAAATCCAAATGTGTAGTTCACATTAGGAAAGAAAATAATAATACCTAAACCCTGATCGACCGTGGCTCAGCGGTAGAGTGTTGCATTAGTATTCGGGATGTCATGGGTTCAATTCCAGCGGCCGACTACCCCGTCGGGTTTTCCTCTGTCAGAACAGGCAAATGACAGGATGACACCTACAACTTAAGCCCTGGTCGACACATTCCCCGCATCCTGTTCCCTCCGCTATCCATGCCTGAGGCTTGGTTGGCTAAAGACCGTAAATAAAACTCAAATACAAATGATGCCTACAATTTATTACATGTGAAGAAAATTTTTATTGTAGAATGAGGCTTGTGATCCGTGAATTCTTTGACAACACTGACTACCTCTGCTTTCTCTTAATCCAAACAACTGGAAGAAAGCGAAATATAAAAAGAGTAACCCTGATGTTTCTAAGCTCTCTTCACTCGGTTAGGAACGGAGGAGTTGGTCACTATAAACAATTACTGTCCAATTTCAAGAGAAAGATAAATAAGCAACAACCATACCCACACTTGTGTAGTATGTACGTCCAGACACCATTCAGAAAAGGTCAAGTGGTTTCAACTGTGCATGTGTGTGTGAAAGAGGTGTAGAAGAAAATGAAGAGAGGGAAAGAAAGAAAGAAATAGGAGATTGGTAAAAGCCTGGTAGAGAGAGAGAGAGAGAGAGAGAGAGAGAGAGAGAGAAAGGAAGGAAGGAAGGTTAGGTTAAGTGGGGATGAAACCAAAATATGGTAGGAACCTGGTCTTAAATTCCCCCTTCACCACAATGGCTCTATTAGAATCAGAGGAAATAGTGGAAAAAGAGAATGAATTGGATGGAACAAAGTAAAAGAGAGGATAAACTGAAAGAGAGAGAAATTGAGATTTATGAATGATCCTCAGATGAGCTGGGAGTAGTAAGAATAGAACGAAAAATACAGAGAACTTTTATTAGAAAAAATATGAATGGAGGAAGCCTTCTGGCTTGTTTCCAGCTGAACTCTTTCAATCCAGTCCCTGGATGTTTAAACTTTAACTTTCCTCCCTTTCTCTATACTTTATTCTTAATATCCAGCTGGAAGTGGTCATTTAAAGGCTCGTGTTTTAAAACAGAGTATAGCTAGGCACAAGGAAAACTGATTAAATTTACCAACAAACATTAGAAATGAAAGTTGTCAAACTTAATGAGTTTATAAACAATGCTTATAAAAAATAAGGATATATAATTTGGCTTCAACACTTAAATATCGAATAAAATTCAATTATTGTAATTAAGGTTCTGTGGGAAAGAACATTTCTGTGGTTTTATCATTCTAACCAAATAATGAATAATGAAACAATAATGGCATCTTAAAATATAAATAATAATACAAAGAAAAAGAATTCAAGCAATATGAATATTTGATGTAATAGCATTTTACAAGAGAAAATGACCAATTCCATCGAATGATGTCATTGACTAGAATGTTGCTATAACGCATTTTACATAAGTTTGGACTCAATATTGCTTTGATCATATAGTATGATCTACTCTGATCATGGAATATGATAAAAAGGGAATGTTATGTCTGTTTATATTCCTTCCCAATGTAGAAATCTGTACCGTTGGATCAGCATACATCAATGGTTATTTTGTGATGAAAAGTAACAAAATTGTCTATGTCTGTTCGCATAAATTTTACCCAAGGAACTTTGACTTCGTGATTACTTTGCACATGCAACAACATTCTAGATAGTAAGCTAGAAACCGTCTTAAACCAGATTTCCTTGAAGGTGCTCGTCGCGTCCTTTGCTTGCAAATTCTATGAGAAGCTAGAAGAAACTTATGTTATACGTAGAGCACGCACTTAAACACGTGTTTCAATTGGCTACTGACTCAAATCGCAAGCAAAGAAAGTAGCGCACGATCGCATGAAAAACTAGCCTTATGCAGACCGCACAACGGTTACGAGTTTACCGTTGCATTTGAGGATCAATATAGTTCTTTGTTGGGTTAATACTTAGTTCGGTTTGGTTTTTACAACGCATGCATTAACCTAGTTTCTTGTCACGTCCCATTTGCACGGTGCTACGTTATTTGTGATGATAATGATGCAACTAACGCCTATAGAGTGTACCTGAAACTTACTATTCCACACAGAAACGATAGCTTCTTAATAGAAAATATAATATTCTACGCTCCAGTTGCAACATTGGTCTTCAACTGCAACCAAATAAAGAAAAGGAATGACCACTGAAGTAATGTAAACCAAGCCGTCTACTTCATTTAGTAAAGCATTGTTGTTGCATTCTGGAGATCCTGCGTTCGATTCCGCCCTGATTATATGAGCCTGTGAAATGAGATATTATACTGGTGGAAATGTCTTTCTCCGTCTGAAAACACTACATTTATAGAGTAATGTGAGGTGTGTCTGATCAGGTTTGAATATCCTATATTATCCAGATCTCTATTTCAGATATCAGCGATTGCAATACTTCCTATCAAAACAGTTTCAGAACATTACATCTACGATCACTTTTTAGTTTCAACATTTTAAAGATACGTTTCTCTACAAGCATATTCTCTCGTCAGCGTGCTAGGCGACAAATTGAATTTATGTAACTATACAACTTATATCCCATTATCAATGGCCCACTTTCAATAGTCCTTGGCGAGCTGCGGGGCACATTTCTTACTGTTGACAAGTGGTGCCTGTGCAATGATACTCTGAATATCAACGTTATAATCAACTGTTGGTTTTACTTTTCTGGTCTTTAAAGTAACATGTATCATACTACTATCATCATACTATCGTCTCAACCTCCGCCTCTTCTAATACACCTTCATTGTGTGGCCAGAGGTAACGCTGGAACCTCTTGGTTCATCCACCATTCTCGGTGCATTCCGTGAAATCATGGGCTTGATTTTTTTTAATGTTGGGGTTCTGGGTATTCTAGAAATTGCTTTCCTAACACTTACCCTTTAAATATCGTTTAAAACATTTTTCTTCCCCGTTTCAATCATATGACACATTATTAGTATAAAATATCATAGTAATTCAATGTGTATTTCCGCTTTTTTCATTTTTTTATGCATTATGCTACATTAATGACCGCTAGAGTATCAGAACAAGTAGACATTCAGTGTGCAAAAAATTGTTTCGTTAAACACCGATATAGTTTACGTTCCTAAATTTAAAGTATCACATTTTAAAATTTAATAATTATTAAATCGCTTTTTGTAAGTTGATAAAAGTATTACCGCTATCTTTCGGTTATAACCTTAACCAATTAGAAATATTATTTACACACTGTCTCCTTTAAAAATGATCATAGTAAATCTTCGTCAATGCTTAAACAAGGCATAAAGAAGGGATATGTTAAGAGTGGGCAACACCTAGTTAGTTTGTGACGCAATTCAATGTATATCCTTATTTGAGTCAAGTCTTCCACTCAATACAAAGTTCTATTTCCTCAAATGTATGTTTTTCACAGAGAAAAAAATACTATGGAACTAATCTCAGGGCGTAATAACCGTAAGTAATTTTTGTTGTTAATTTCGGCCTTCCGGGCTTCAGACTGGCAAGTGTTGAAGCCAAATAAAATTTCAAATAATGGACTCGTAGCGCGCCGTGGCTACTAAACAACAGCAATTACCAACGTCATAATTTAATTGTCGTTTGCCTGAATCCCTGAAAGAACGAAAATAGTTTGCTTGTTATAGTATTAAAAAAAAAAAACAAGAAATAAAAACAGTTCTAGAGACGTACATGGTACAAAAAGAAGCAACCTCTAATGGGATATGAATAGAGATGAGCAAATAAAAATTACCTTCGTAACCAGAGCGAATAACTTCGTTATTGTCAAAGAGAAAAACAATCAAAACATTTTGTTTTTAATAAATGGACTAAAGTAAGAAAACAAAGTCACTAACTTGGAGGAAAAAATGCTTTTGTTATTGTAACGGTTCAAAATTGTTCCTCATTGGAGCAGTGAGGACAAAGAACGGTGGGATGAGAGAAAGAACAATATTTTTTTTATATATACTTTTTATAAAATGCCTTCCAGCAGCAAGATTTTATTTTCTAAAGCTCTATGTAATGTCGTTCATTTTAATACAGATTTTCAGTTTACATTTTCTATTTCCCAACACACACATAAACATGGAAAATCATAATAAAATATAAAATGGAATAAGAGGTTAGAGTCATCAATACGGCAACGAGAATTATAATTTATACAACTGGAAATTCGCTTTTCATTTTACTACATTACGCTTTATCATACTTTATTTTTGTGTTAAATTATCGGTACTGCACACCAAGTTCACTGTACTGATGTATACGCCTTCCACTCCTACCAGATTGCAAATTTCAACTGTAAACTTGGGTCAGCCACGTAGTCAAGGGGAGGACACGTCTCCCCCCCGAAAGTTTGACAAACATCAACAAGTGAAAAGAGGTATAAACACTAAAGAAAGGAGAAGAAAACGAGAGAGAAAAGAAATAAACAACTCTGGCACACGTTAAATGTTAAACTTAGAGAATCATCTTAATATAAAGTCTGATCGTAAAATAAGCGTTGTAAATGAAAGGTTTCTGTTCGCGCAAAAAAAAAAAAAAAAATCCAGCATCTTTTGTTGCTCATTACAGCCTGGGACGCAGCGTCGGCCCTTTTTTTTTTACATACGCAACCTCAATATTTTGCTTTTCTTTGTAGAAGCTTCCAGAATTTATGTGAACGTGTTCTACAGTCACGAGCGACTCATCGCAGTATTGTCACAAAAGCCATGACGTCAAAAACCAGAGAGTTTAGTACAATAATTACTGATTATTTATTCTTCAAAGAAAGTTTGAAGTTGGATGCAAATTCTTTATCTGTGTAATAAGTGTTGCAAGCAAAGCTAAAAGTAGACTTAAATACCTCGAACCTACCGTGGCAACAACTTTTCTTCGTGAATCGTATTTATCTTAAATACAGTGGTCTAGGCATCTCTCATCATCTAGTAATAAATATTGTAAAGGACATTTTAGCTACTTGGCTAACCAGACAGCTCTCAATAACGTTCCAGCATGTTCTACTTAAGCACAATGCTATCTATGAGCAAGTGTCAGAAGTCTTGGCTCTTTCTTCCAATACTGCTATGAGATACTCCACTAGAACCCTGCTGTTTAAGATCTCTCTCAAGATAGTTCCTGCATAAGAAATACGAAATCTACATTAGAAATACGAAGTCCCAAGATGATTTCGATTGTCTAATGGTTTGCTGAGTTCGAGAGAACACACGTGAGAGCAATCTGAAGGCTTTCTACAACTCCATCTGTCACGGAGAAACATAAACGCTACCTATTAAGAAACAGCAGACGACAAGCCTGTGTTGCTATTTGGCCCTAACAGTACATTGAGATTTTACAAGAATATTTGTGAATGCACAAGAGCTAGCCAGCAAAAGCTTAGAGCGATTAAAAGGTGTTAGTCCTCCATTGGTGCTTGAAAAGAAGAAAATCAAGTGATAAGATAAATAGAAGCGAGTAAGTGTATACGTCTCCACTTTGCATTTACTATGTGTAAAATGAAGAGAATAGATAGTTTCGTTGAGCCAGAGTCGTTAAAAATGGCAACTGACGGAAGTGAAATAGTAACAATGAAATATGAACAGGGTTTCCTTTGGTTGTGGGTGATACGGTGGTGAAACCTTTGATTGAAATGGAAGCGATAACAGAGAAAACTGTGGCTGAGAAGCAGGGGGAAGAGTATGCATCGACAAGTAGAATTACAGAAGCTGTTGTTAATGTTAATTTTCCAGACATCGGCGAAGCTTCGGACTGTCTTCAATCTGAATCCACCAAACCCTCCGCTGGCAGATCAACAAAGAAAAAAAACTGTGTTAAATAACGTGCTTGTATCTGATGCATATTTCGAATCCCGACACGCTGTTAAGGAAAACAGAAATTGCGTTTTCAAAGAAAGTGGATGACAAAATTGGAATGGCTAGCCTTTTCTTCTGTGAAATGTGGGGCATGTTGTAAATACTGTGTCCTATTTTAGTCAGAATGCACAGTAAAAGGCTTACACCAGAAAGTTGGGGTTTTGGTATCGAAATTTTCTGACAATTGGAAAGATGCTATTGAAAGGTTTAGGGAGCATTCCGCATCGAAATACCTTTAGTTTTCAACATTGACACCAGAAAATTGTCTAAAGGTTTTTGCGTCAAAAACGAAGGATGTTGCTTGACAACTGAGCGAACAAAGAAGAAACAAAAAACAAAAAAATAGGGTGGCTTTGAGGGCTATGATTGAAAGTGTCATTTTCTGTGGAGAACAAGAGTTGTCTTTACGAGATGACAAAGTCAGTGGTCCCTTATCTCTAAAACACCACTTTGCAAACTTTCGGGTTCTGTTGCGATTTAGAGCGTCTTATGATGAACCTCTTCAAAAACGTATAATCTAAAGATCTACGTTTAAATAAATAAAACGTAATAAATAATCTAAAGAATACAACCTATTTAAGTCCTGACATTCAGAACAAGATTATAAAAGATTGTGAAAAGTTCATTCACCAAGAAATTGTGAATCGAGTAACCCAGAGCAAATATCTCACGATTTCAGGAGATGAAACGTTGGATGTGAGTGGAATAGAACAGTTTTCATTGCGCGTTTGTTGAGTTTATGAAAGCAACTTGAGACAGGATTTCCGGGGTTTCTTTAACTGTATGATTTGAGTGCAGAACCTATCAGTGAGACAAATTTGAGCAAGTGGAAATACTTGGGATTAAATCAGGACCAACTCGTTGGACAGCGATATGACGGAGCTGCAAACATGAAAGGGAAAATTAGTGGTGTGCAAGCATGAATGAAGTAGCAGTTTCCAAACGCTACCTATGTGCACTGTGCCTCTGATCGTCTGAACGTGGTGTTTTTCCATTTTTTATGTTTCTGACATGAGAAACACGATCGGTGTTGTGAAGAAGGTGTGTAATCTCTTTAGCAACAATGTTTTATCAAGCGAACAACTGAAAGGAAATGTTGAAAAACTTACACCGAACAGTGGAAAAGAGAACGGTTTTTAGCATGTCCGAGGCAGGATTTATACAAAACCACGACTCATAGAATGTATTATGTTAGTTGTTCGAACCAATAGTTTTGACCTTGAAAGAAAGAACAGTGACATAAACTGCGTCAACACTCTTGGTTGACATGGAGAAGGGTTGTTTTTTGATACCAATCTAAACGTGTGAGTTGATCTTTAGTTTTACTCTCTCATTGTCGGCCTATCTTCAAAGTCCGAACCAGGTTTGGCGTCTGCTGTTCAATATGCTGAACAAGTAACAAAAAAGCTGGAAAAGGTGTGGTAAAATGCTAAATCACAGTTCGGTGATATTTTCAAATCTCGTCCCAAATTAGCAAAGGATGTCTTCGCAGGTAGAAACCAGGTCCCTCGAGTGATTTGTGAAAAAAAATCAAAAGATCAAATCCACCAAGTAACTGTCCGGAAGAGGATTTTAGAAGATCAATAACTTTACCATGTTTGGATGAGCTAATTTGTGGACTTATAGAAATATTTTCCGTTAACAGGGAGTTATTATCTCCTCTATAGATTCTTCTTCCAAAAATGCTAACGAAGGAAAGCTGAAAAATCTTGCAAACATTGAGTCCTATTGTGTCACTTTTATTTCTAAACCAGTCATTAAACAAGAGTACAGCCTGTGGTGTGAAAAATGACGTACAGAACCAAACAAACCTCTTGATATCGTGTATGTATTAGACGTATGTTATCCAGCCTTCTTCCCGTCAATCAGTAAGCTGA
The DNA here is from genome assembly GCA_022664845.1 of Lepisma saccharinum. Classification (NCBI taxonomy): domain Eukaryota; kingdom Metazoa; phylum Arthropoda; class Insecta; order Zygentoma; family Lepismatidae; genus Lepisma; species Lepisma saccharinum. The sequence goes on along the minus strand of JAGDQP010030819.1, from coordinate 11,612 downwards.
TTATGCCCCTAGTTAAAAGACACCCATGCCCCTGCCGGAACTCGAACCCGGGACCTTCGAGTGGTGGGATTAACGCCTTATACAGCACGGCTACCTCTTCATTGAAAATAGTCAAATCATGTCTCCTGTGAGAGGCTTACAGGACGTGCACTTTTATCCATTCATGCCCACTTATCGCGTGATTTTGACAAGGTGATCGACGTTATGGCTACCTGCGGAAGGAGGAAAATCCTTATTTAAGAAAACATTATAAATTAAGCTACACGTACTAACAGGAATAAAGAGCTGTGAATATACTTATCATTAAGTAATGAATATATTTTTAATAGTTTCAGTTGTATTATTACCAGTTATAACCAGTAGACCAGTGGGCTGTGAAGCAAAAGTCAATTATTAAAGTGGAACGTAGAGCTCATGCTCCTGTTTGTCATCTTTATATATATATTGTTGGAAAAGAACGGCAATATAATCTATGTGCAGGTAGGCTTACTTTGATATTAGAGTGTTTCTCCGATTGTTTTTCTGAAAGCGTTTTCACCTTGGGTGCCTCCTCCGCAACGAAAAACATTCTGGCTACGTTTCTGACTTGGTTCTGTCTCTCTCGGTTTGTTTTCTGCACCACATGTACAAATTTTTCACATTTCGTAAATAAGTTTTTGTAAAATATACTTATAAAGTTTTGAAAATAATGTAAGTTTCAACGATCTAACGGTGCGTTTAAATAATTGTACAACCTGACAGTTCTGCATTAGATTTACAAATAATTGGAATTTTGTTTCTATTTTTATAACTTTATTTTTTTAATTTTAGTCATTGTAAAGATATTTTTCTTTCGAAAAATACTTTCATTTTCTCTATGCAGAGTTCTGGAGAATAATGTTTCAAAAGCATTATGAATTAATGCTTTAGTCTGAGAATTATGCTTCATTATGTTTTAAAAAATATATTTTTTTTATATATGGTCCTGAATCAAATATAAGGTAGTAATTATATGTGTAAAATTCGGTCATGCCTTAACGCCCTTTATGCATTATGCTTGCTCCAGTCATCAATATTCGGTTATGCATTGTATGGAACCATTTTTACGTTCTCACCTTCAAGATTTAGTTCCTTATATACATATATATATATAAATAAAATAATGCTATTTTCATACATTTTTACTAGCTAAACTAAAAGATTGCTTCTGGTATTTTTTCCCCTCCATGTTTGCTAAGCAGCGTATTTGTGGAACTCCATTTATCGGGATTATAAAAACAAAATATCCATTTACAGTATTTTTTTTTCTCGATAAATCCAGCTGTACTTTAAAGGGCTGTTATCAGCAGCGAACACACAACCCTCTATATTTATTTAGTTTGTCATTGTTAAAAGGGGATATATGTTATTGAAAGTAAAGGGCATATATATCATTTCATAAATGACCGATTCAATTGGAACTATATACAGTTATAGATTATTTTCAATACCAGAACGTTCATAACCTTTTACACAATCTTGGTTCCAACTAGATTAGAATACACCTCTAATGTTTAGAATCATCTGTCCAAAACCATGTCTGACAAACTTGAAGCTGTACAAAGATGCTTTTTTAGATTAACATGTTAGAAACTCAATTTACCGTATTTTTTCTATCACTATGACCACTGGTGTGATTTCTTTGTCATTGAACTTCTAGATTTAAGGAAAAGACAAGTAGTTAGTACGTTATTTTTCTTAAGCTTTTCTCGAATGAACTACATACTGTAATTATTACATACTTACCTTTAATTCACAATTGTTCATCGTATCCTCAAATGTTGCAGCGTTAATTTAGCATTCCATTGTTACTTTCATATGTTTATGTATCTTAAAAGTATATTTTATTTTTAGTAAGAAGTTCTGCGTAATTGCGAGACTAACATTCTAACTGATCCCAAAAGCTTTTAGACATACGTAAAAAATGTAAGAAGGAAGTCGGAATGCTACGTACTTAATTACGAGGGACAGTCCTTAAGTAATGAAACAGCTATTGCGAAAGCATTCATGAAAAACTTTCAAGTGATACACAACGATTCAAAATATATTATTGATACTCTAACGTAACACAGTAGTTCCGAAATCTTAGACCAACTATCCCTAGAACACGTCGAACAGAGGGACGTTGAAAAAGCTATAAAGAAACTGAAACCTCGGTCATCTTTTGATCCTGACAAAAATACCACCCTATGTTATCAAAGGCTGTATTGAAATACTGAAATATTCGCTACAAGTACCATAATTTTCAGCAAACCAATACAAGGAGCGAAGTGTATGCCCACTTAAAAATGTTTCATTACATCTCTGGTGACAACCAGTGTATGGCATGCTTGGGAGTCTTTGCAGGGTCCATTTTTCCTCGATGGAATATAGATGTGTTGCGGTGTTGAGAAAGAAACGACAAACAGGCTATCATTTTGGTGTTGAGAAAGAAAGGACATGGTGTTGAGAAAGAAACAACAAGGAGGCTGTCATTTTTTAAAATCCTTTTTGGCTTCAGACAGCGTGTGGGGTACACACTGTCTCAACTTCCGCGCCTTTTGCATGCGGTGCAGGTGAAGTCTGATTTTCATCAGAAACCTAGAAGTCTTCCGCAAGGTGACAATACGGTTGATGCTGTCCTGCTATATGGTCACCTTCAAGACCTCGTCGTCCAGAGCCTGTGGGCGCCCACTTCAGGGTTCATCACACAGAGACAAATCTCACGACCTGAATTTCTGAAACTAATGCCTGCCGGTGCGTTCATTCACAGCATTATACCCAAAGACTTGACATATTCGGGGACTTTATACGGACAAGCTCACCTTAAAGTCATAAAGCAGACAACCCCAAACGAGTTGCTTCGATACCTGCATTTGTCTTCGCCACTACTCGAGCTATTACTGCTCTGAGTGCGCAAACCACCTGACTTGGTCACGGAGTCCCCTTAGCAGTCTTTACCCGAAACAAATGGGGGAATGGGGGACCCGTTTACATCCGGAATATTTTACCCCAGATGAATCCACAGAACCAACATTTTACAATTTTTTATATGATGTAGTAGTGTAGGGTGTCAACTGTACAACCACGCAGTATAGGCAAAAATCAAAGATGGCAGAAGCTTAAAACTTAAATTCCGATTGCGCAGTTTATGGGTACTCGTATCTCGGAAACTGGGAGTTTGCCAAGATGAGGTTAGTGCCAATCGACTCTCGAGGTCCGAAAACATAAAGATACGCATTCGAAATGATGATTTCAGATTGTAGTATAAAATTGTACCTTCAATGTTTCGGTGCTACAATTGCATTGCACAGTGTTGTCAATTCAACCACTTAAAATATACTAATAGTTTTCTTTAGTCGACCCCAATTTATTGAATATATAGCAAAATATTTTATAAATGTTTTATGTATTTAAAATTCTGTGATAAAACAAACAGCCCTAATAATTCAAGTAGATTTTCTGAAGGAAGACGGATATGAATTTATTTATAGCCTTATACAAAGCGCAAAATTAAAACCCTACTTACGACTTTTATTAATAACTTTTTTATGTTACGCCATACTGAAAAAATATTTCCTACAGGAATCGTTTGCCTTTTTATTAAAAATGTTTTCTTTCTCCTTATATTGTTTGACAACTCGGAACATTCTGAAATTATTATGATAAAAACTGAATTTCGGTTGCCATTTTCTAATATGGCGTCTGAAGCACAGCATGGAATTATATTAACTTTTAATATTTTCTTAAGGAGGGTCTAATAAACATATGTGTCAAGTCTCTACTTCCTTCTAATTTGTTAGGTTTATTTTTTTTCTCTTTTGGATTAAAATTCTTCGACTAACATTACAAAGAAAAACTAACATGTTGAAATAATTTTAACATTGTTGCAGAGTTAGGCTATCTTGTGGTGTTAGGGTATGTGCATGCCTTTATTTCAGAAAGAGAATTCGTAACATAAAAGGAACAATGAAATATTGGTTTCTCTGAAGACGTCTTCGTAGCAGACTTGTTAGCGTGGAAAATTGCAAATCGGACGATCCCGGGTTCAAATCCCACTGAAGACAGTTGACAAATTTCACACTGATAATAAATCATCATAAAGACAATGAACAACGCCAAACTGAATACACAGCAAAAATTGTCCATAACCTTTCGTTCAGAAGGTCCACCAAAATTTTGCTCATGAGGCTCCGTGCTCATACCTCATATGGACATCCACTGGACATAATCATCGAGTCCCAAGGGACGTCTCCTACCTTCCCAATTGGACGTCCTGTGGACATAAATGGGTTCTATAGATGTAACAAAAATGCTTAAGAGTCGGATGTAAACTAGTGACGACACGAATAGATCTTTAAACTTGTAACAAACCGCTTAAGAATCTAGGACTGTCATAAGTCTGTATTACATCTAGCACAAAAGTAAGCCCGTCTCAGCCCCGAGACTGCCGTATCTAACAGTCTCGTATTCCTATTATCTATTGAAAAGAAGAGTAAATTGCCAACACAAAATTTTACGAGAGGTTATATCTCAATATAAATGATTATATATATATATATCCCACTTTAGTTCCACCTACCGCGGAAATAAGCTAGGGAGGTCTGAGAGGTTTCCAGTTAAAACAATTAGTCACCACTTGTGTACTTCAGAAAGTACTTATGCTTGAGCCTATAATACTATTATCCAATAAAATTTTAAGTTTTAACCCATAACATTTATTCCAGAGAATTGAAAACAGGCAATAATATAAATGAATACTGGATTAACAAACTTAATAAACAAAATAATATAATAAGTACTTACAGAACACACACAACCTACTCCATGTCGTTACTGTGTTATAGAATGAGTAGTTTCCACTTTGAAGAGATAAAAACAAGCTGCAGCAAATCAAAATGGTACAGCACCCAAGTAGCACAAAGCATGTAACATTCAAGAACACAACTCAAATGCTCTGAATACGATCAAAAATTATCCATGACGTACATATCAAGTGGCGGACGATCCACTACTAAACCAGTTAACGAAAAATGGACAAAACATCCAAACCATAAGCATCTTGCTTCTTCCAGGTAGATTCATTAGCAGCAAATTAATATTGAATACACACTGGGTAAACTTCGCATATCTGCGACCAGAAAAGTTGTGAAAATGACAAAAGAGATAAGATGAACAAAACATGCTTACATTAAAAAACCAAAAGGCGAAGAAGAAATACCAGTTGGCTTTTTCTAGTCAAAAGAATATTCCCAGCAAGCAATGCGGGAAAAACAAAAACAAATAAGAAGTGTACGAGACAAAGCATGATCAATTCATCATGATACATCAAATAAGCCTAAAATAAACGAGGGATCTGTAACAAATTAAAATAACAAATTAACCGTCCCATATGGGCTGTAGAATAAATTAAATAAAATGTGTATACATTTTATTATTTATGTGGCCAACGAATTTTTCGGATTTCCCGGATCGTTTTTTTTAAGCCGGATAAACGGGAATAAATGAGGTTAATATACTGATCAATCTCGTTTAGTAGATTTTTGGAAAGGAATCAAGCTACTCCAAAACTACGGTTTTGTAAACTCTTTTTTATCTCCGGGTATAAAATATCAGAGGTCATATGGAATGGTTTAGTCATTAATATATGTCAAGTTTGTCCATTAGGTTCTATACTGTTCAAAGATACAGAATTATAATAACACAAGTTGGACTTCCAAATTTACTGTACAAAAGAATCACTGTATTAGATCCTGAAGGGCTACAAACCAGTCACTTGAATAAGGTACATTTTTTAATGTACGGTATTATTAGATCTTGAAACATGTATCTGAAATTTCAGCAAAAGATCACTTGTGCGAAAATACTTCACTTTACAATAATCCGGAATAAGTTTTATGTATATTATAAAAAATAATATCTAAACCTGTTCTCATTCAGTTAATAAGTTACATTATTTGCAGATGTTATTCGTATATGAGACGCCACTAAAAATTAAACGCATACGGCAGGCAGGCACTTTGCGAGATAAATTTCCACAAGAGAATAATTATATAATATTTTCTGTCATATTGCCAGCAAAGGCGGAAATTCATATCGTTTGCCAGAGGCACAATATATTACACACGCAAGACATAACAGATTAACGTGGATTGGAATAAAAATTCCTGAGTTAATCAGACAAAAGCTTTTGTTGTTTATTCAACCAAAAAATGTTCAACATGACTGGACTCTTGTCGCCGTTTATGCTACTCATATGCATCACTTTGTTGGTTACCCAGTACACGAGCTGTACTCCATGTCTCCCTTAAAACATTATAAACTGATTAAATATTTGGCCAAAATGTGATTTAAACATGTGAAAGTGGCATCTTCTAGCCTACTATGTATTCATATAATAGAAATGAAAATTCATGAATTGTATAAAAGTGATACTTTGCACTGCACTGTCTGGATATAAGTGTATCTGGATAAAATACAAGTGTACAAAAGTTCATGTGTGAAAAGAAGTTTGGATTCGTTCAGATGCTTGGTTTATTTAATTGTCTGCAACAATAATGTATAATCACTTGTTCAAAAATGGTCCTTTTATGAAATGACAACTAAATTAACAGTTATAAATAGCCTTTATAGTACTATTTACCACGTTGATATCTAGCCTTTAAAGCGCAACAACAACGTTTTAATTATCACGTATATTTATGGCAGAATTAAATTCTAGGGTGTGCAAAGTAGGTGGTAATTGCACAAATCTGTGTAAAAATAGCCCCGGTAGCGCACTGCCAAATTAATAAAGTATTAACTAAACATTGCTTCAGAAATATGCTTATAAGATTACCTAGGCCTATCTATCGATTACCTAGGCGTTTGAAACCTATAATATGTCACAACTGGTAAAGCCTATTTGTCGTAACGAAATATTAACAGTGCTACAGAAATAATAATATGAGATGACATAATCAGGAGTTGCCCTGTGTTTGAAAACGGTGAACTTAACCTACAACATGTCATTACTGATGAACCCTATTCCTTTCTAATACAAGAACTACATTCACCACGTGACACCATGTATTGCAAACAATCCTCATGACACCACAGTTCACAGTTATTGCACTGAAACAATTATTTCGTCTGCCGAGTAATATCCATCACACTTGCCACAGAATTCTGTAACTGCTTTTTAATAATAATAATAATAATAATAATAATTGCGAGCGGTACTATTCCAAATTTCAATCTTCGATTTTTGTCTCGGATTTTTTTAACTTTTCCTTCACCACACCTATATTGTATCATGTAATCTACTGTGAGAGTTGTAAATTTAGTAACTTTCACATTCCTTGTAACTGAATTAAATTCAATTGAATTTATATGTATGTCCTTTAGGCACCTAAGGTTCAGGCCGGGTATAGGGGAGGGGAAAGAATCTGGAAGGTATCTACCAGGGCCAATTTTGAATGTGCGATACCGGCATTTGCCTGGTGTGACTGAGGAAAAACCGTGGAAGAAACTTCAGTCAGGATCCTTGGAAGTGAAGGTGCAGACATTAAATCAAATGGTCGCAGTAATTTACTATATTTATTGATAATGATTTTCAATGAGACAAGCATGAGCGGTCTAACCCTGATCACATGTTTCAAATGTAGGGACATATTACTTCAACATGCACCTCCTTTCGAAATCGCAACTCCATGTCGGTAATTGTCCATGTCCGACTGGTAACACTTTGTTGCTTTAATGTCTCGTGTATCGATCTCACCGAATTTGTGCAATTAGAGACTCTACTACTGGCAGACATTGAACCGTCTACGAGTCCAATCAGGGAAGCCGACCACGATAGTGGTGTGGCGTCTAGACTAATGTCCTGGATTGTCGTTCACAAAGCTGCTAGTTTGAATTTCGCCTGAAGTATGAATTTTTTTGAATTTTAATTGTATTGTACTCGCATATTCAAGACATGTCAATATCAATACTTACTATAGGACGAGGAAAAAGTAAAATTTGGATAACGAGACATTGCAGGAAATGTCTTCGTAACGTAAGGTGCACAGATATTTGGAACAAGAAAAGACGAGACATTTTATAAATTTAGACATGGAACTGGACCAAACAGGACACTCATTTTATAAACTTAACAACAATATTTTAATAAACAAACTACTACTAAGAAAATAACTGAGGAACATCGCACCTCACTTCGTGCCATTGGTCAAGAACATGTGGAGCACTATTTTCACATCTCTCATGTGCTATTAAGGGCACGTACACAGTGCACATAAGGATACCTTTAACTCTTCATATCTTGAGTTCTTTTAAAATAGAATGTTATACCTGTAACAACAACTACTGAAAACACGCTAATTATCACTCTCCCTTTTAATTATTATATAAATTATTACGTAAAACACTTTTATTGAAATACCTGTAAAGTGGTTTTCCCGCAGATTCTCGAAACCACAAAACCATGTATACTTTGTCTCCTCTGAGAAGTGGACTTATATCACAAGGCATTTCTGCAGTTCGACCAGCAACAGCATCTATACGCACAGTTGTCACTGGAAATAACGAAAGTTTTATATAAATTTTACAGATTACATCTTTAGATTTAACAAAGGAATTACGTTAATAACTCTATTTTACACCGGACATAATACATACATATAATTTGAAATAAGTGAATCTGATAATGTAGATCAAAAGACGACCTTGTAGTCGTGTGGGCTGAAGCACCAAGTCAGTGACTTAAAGGTCCCTGGTTCGAATCCCGGATCGAGTATGGTTGTTTGTGAATTTTAGAAAATTAGCATCGGATTTGAGGCGGGCCGAATTTATTAGTTAATAAAATGTCCCAAAAATAGCAAATGTGCCACATTTTATGTAACCAGAAATACATTAGTCTCAAATATCACAAGAAAGACGTTTAAATATACACCAGGAAAGTTTTTATGAGCGATTCTACCACTTTGAGCGATATGCCTAATGTTAAATGTGCACCAAGTTTAAATCCGTAACTAGATCAAGGACTAGCCTCTTTTATTCCCAAGTAGCAGTCACCTGCTGTTCTTAACCATATACTTTCTTAAAAATTCTAGATTGCATATACAATTTTGTATTTCGTCTTCTTCTAGGTTATTTTCTTTCTCTAGTTATCCAATATAAGCATTTGGCGTTCATCTTTCGTATGTTCTTCTGACTTTCCCAGTAACCCATCTCTACTTCATCTTCGTAATCTTCTTGTCTTCTATTTTTGTTTGGAATGGAATTCCTTAATTTGAATTCGTGTATTTCATAGTTATCCCCAGGATCTATATATCCTTTACTTATTATATAATGAAACTTTCCTTCATTTGCACTTTAACGTCCACATTTAGCTACCATTATACAGGGTGATTCAAATCCCGACACCATAGGACAATTCCGAAACATTACTTAATTCTAAACAATTTTCGTTGAAACAACATTGTGATCATCGCAGCCGTTTAGGAGCTGCAGTTGATTCAAAATATCGCATCGTATTAAAACTCCGTTGTTAAAGCAGAACTTTTGAATCAACTATATCTCTTAAACGGCTGCGATGATCACAATTTTGTTCCAACGAAAATTGTTTTGAATTACGTAGTACTTCCATTTAAATAATAATTGAGCTCCTACGGTCACTAGTTTTTGAGTTATTGTCAATGGACGACGTTGGTGACGTAATTCTGATCCTGCAACACTGAGCTATTGTACCTCCGTACAAAATAATGAGAAATGTTTTCTCTAAAGTTTGTTAAGTTTTCAATATATTTTCCAAAAATGTAAAATATTACCCCAGTATATACTTGAGATTTTCAAGTTGACCTCTTACACGTTTTTACGATCCGCCACTTATTCCGTAAATACGATAGTTTAATTCATCATGTAAACTTTTATCATAATTCTTTTTCTCAGCTTTGATACACCTTTGAATAACTAAATTGCTCTGTGGAACCGGGCTTTTTGAAATAAAGTTGACTATTACAAAGAATTCTGCGCTCTTTTACATATTCTTCTTCTGTGTGTCTGTCTGTCTCTCCCCCCTTATTCCCCGCCTCTCTCCTCTCCATCTATTTATTTATATCTTTCTTTTAATATACGTAAAGACAACCAGTGAAGCTCTGCCAAATGTTCACATGATCGAATGGTACGCGTTATCACACGTTCGTTCCGATAAAATAAAATGAATTTTATGGGCAGTAAAAGTACTATGGATTACGCCCGTCCCGGACAATTCGTTCCGAGGTGGGACAGATAAAAGGAAAATAACGTGTTAGCGTATGTTTTCTCTTGTATCCGGCATGTTGTGTTCGCCTAAGTGAAATTAGAACATCACTGAAAAAAAGGTCTAATGTGGAAACCTCGAGCAGCGCTGTACGAGCGTATACGTTGAGCAAGAAACAGAAGCTAGTGCAGAGGTAAGAAAACTCTGCCAGACATTTTGTAATGAGGTGGAGAATGAGAGGACAGAACAACGGTGATTTAACAAAATTGAGAACGGCAATAAATCTATCCAGGACACCACTCACTGAATGCCCACAAGTCATAGATAACGAGGCAATCAAGACAGCTATTTTGACTCATAATAGCCAAACATATGACGCGTTAGAGACGTATTCAATTGCAGTGAGCTAACCGTTCGACATCACCACGTGACAATGGAAAATGGTATAAAATGGGATGATGGTTCTTGCATGATTTGACTGCAGCTCAGAAAGCAACACGAGCAAATGTATGTGTTTGTTTGCTGTCTTGTCTCTGCAAAATAGTTTCTGGAAAGAGGGCTGGCTTTCAATAATAAGTGGGTCCTTTAAGATACTTTACAGCACCGTCATTATTGGTTGACATACCACAAACCTCTTCGCAAACAACCAAACCCACCCACCACTGCATCTTAGGAGATTATGATTCGTATTTAGCGGGCTGCTCCCGATATTGTACATCATTAATTACAGCCACTTAGCCATATGATCAATTCAATCGTGTAATCGCAGCAATCGTAACATATGCATGAAATACTGTAAACCGCGAAGTCACCGCAAGTGAATTCCATAGGTGTCATTATGTTGGAAGAGAACACGGAGCCACATGTTGCTAAGATCAGTCATGGCACCATAAGGACGACGACGAGGCGACTTCTCTGGTTCATATTCTGCAGATTTCTGCCAATGTAGAAATCTCTGGTGACAAAAAAACTTGCAGAAGGTAAATTTTACTTTAATGCATCGTTTCTCGTTTATCGTTGAATACTTATTCTTCGGAAGAGCATTTCTAGAAAGAGAAAAGTTAACCTATAAGAGTAAAATTAACAAAGATTTACCCTGTGTTTCTATATGTTCTAGACGACAACTCGATATCTAAACAAAATAAATCTTAAAACTTAAATTAAATGTGGAAGCACTGAACAGCAAGTTTCATTTTTTCACTCCAATGAAAACAGTTAATTTTGGGCATTTGGCCTATGCTGAATTGAAAAATATCCCCAAGTCCACCGGACCATATTTTTTAGGAGGAACGAAAAAGAGTCCAAGGTCTTCGTGTGTTACCGTATTCAGTGGAAATTATTTTGTATTAATAAAGGGTTTCTGTGGTGGGATTAG
>JAGDQP010030818.1:0-22337 GCA_022664845.1 Lepisma saccharinum | reverse complement strand
TATATATATATATATATATATATATATATATATATATATGATTTACTGAACTACAAGGAATTATAGTCAAGAACGGTTATCGTAAGTAGAGCAGGACATGAGATAGGGCCTAAATCTTTCTAGCCCTCTAGCGTCCATAGCTCGCACTAGATAAATTAGGGCAATCTAATATTTTGGCACTATACTCAATGAGACCTTTCAATTGACGTACAATATGTTAGGGGGGGGGATAAGGTGGTCGCACTTAAAATACATATACACATATATATAGTGCTTAACATTATGGGGGTAAATACTGATACATACGCACCATGTAGATGTACCCTCAAACAGGGGATACCTTTACCCAGTGATTCTGCCAGACCCTTCTCAAGCGCACCCTCATAATTCTCGAGGGCATCTCAAACTTTAATATTTTTACGCTCAGATATCGTTAGAACCCATGCAAAACTCCACTTACACCCTTCCAATTTTGACTTTATATCTCCCTAAACAGAAAATTCTGGCAAGATTCCTGTCTATACCTTTTTTTACCCCTTCTCAACATTTTGTTCGCGATCACGTGGGACCAAACATATTCGACAGTAATAATCTCTGTCAAATTAAATAAATAAACGAAATGAAACTAGATGGTATACGCATTTTAACATAAGACTAATGTGTAAGGTTAACCAGAGGGTATACCCTCGACTACAGCTCTGGTTATCTGGTATTTACTAGGAGCTCAGAGAGAGAGGGAGAGGAAGGGGAGAAAGTAGAGTCTTCGTAATATGACGAAAATACATACAAGGGAAGAAGACACTCATAACAGTGATAATTAATTTAATTTTAATTTCCAGTACGTTTCCATGCTTTCTACTATTATAAAGTACATTGTGTTGACACTGTATTGAATGTTTTGCTATATTTATGCTTACTCTTTGAAAAAGAAAATGGGCATATTTCCGTCATACTACCAAAATGCATTATTTCTCTCACATATCTTAGTAAACAAAAGCATGTAACATGCAATAAATTCCACGTAAATAACGATCATGTTAAGATAATTTTATTTATTTATTTTTGTTTGTTTTTAGAACACTTTTAATCCGGAATAATGTTATGCCTGAATACCTCGGCGAAACTGAATTCAAAATGGCGAATTTTAAGATGGCACTCTTTTTGTTCATCCGTTGCTGTAGTCTGTTCAACTACAGACGTGTGACTAATCTACAATATTACACATTTTGTTTTTGCTAGTTTTATTTTGTATTTATATGGTCACACGTATTTTGCTTTTCTTCCATATGGTGCTCAGCAGCCATGACTTTACAGTCGTTGAGCCGAATGAATAAAAATAAGCAAATGCTTTTGCTTCCAAATTTGAAGTAAATGCTTCGTAAAGCCCCTCGTGCACGATTCAATAAAGCTTGAACAAGAGCGTTGAACAAGCAATTGGATGAAAATGACGTCACGAGTCAGAGACTCCACACAGGAAATCTCTTGAATTCAAGTCTTCTCATCCAATTCGTCCTATTTAGAACCTGTCCTATTTTTATTGAATTCAACGCAGTGATCTACCAATCACATCGCTGGTGACTTGAACACGTGACAACTGTGCTTCGGGAATGCTAAAAATTCAAATGTGAACATGGAGCAGGGAATTTTTTAGCCCTTGTTTTTATGATGCGAAATAAAGATATTTTCAGAAAATCAAAATCAAATAAAATTAAGTATCGCTACAAGAAATTCCATCGCATCTTGCTGAGGTAAAGTGTACCTGGTGTTTCTTCTGTAGTTTTTGTACAATCACTATTGCAATAGAAATTGATACAGAGGGTTTACTATAATTCCTAATAAAGTTCGTATTGTATTTAGAAGCAGTAGGATATGAATATTTAAAGTGCCACTGAGTTGCTCATAATTTATGTGGAAAGATCGAGTTTTTATTTACTGTATGTAGGAAGTTCAAAGCTGCTAAACATAGAAGTATCTGGGTACACTTTACTATACGGCACAAAACAATGTAATCTTTTCCAACGTATGTGAAAGTGTTGTAACTTAAAATATAACAAAGTTTCGAGTCATGGAAGTATTAAATTAGAGTGAAATAGCGAAAAGTACTTGGAACTACTTGGCTGCTTCCACGTTGGTGAGCGAGCACATTGAACCATGCATCGCATATAATAAAAAATCTAACCTTCTTTAACCCGCCTTTGCTTATTCAACATTGTGGCCATGATTTTTGTAGCAAATAATGTGTCATTCATAATACGACGCAGTGCTATTAATATTCCGCCGCATCCCTACAATCTGTATGTAGTAATGAACGCAAATAAATCTATTCCGACACGAAGTGTCACCATTAGTATGCCTCCACATGGCGCTATCTTGATCAACTGGAGTGCGTATGTAACGAAATAATAATAAAATATGCATTTTCACTTTGGATTGTTAGTTGTCGTTAGATATTTATAGAAGTACGTGTAACTGGAAATAAATAGAAATTTATAAGGATTGAAAAGAGGTTTGAATAAAGCAATAAAAAGTCGATGTTCGAGGCATCACCAACTACGGAATCGCAGCCGTTAATCAGATTATTATTTTATTAAAAGCGACGCATATCATGTTTAACATTCACTCCATGTTCCCACTTTCAACGCAGAAAGTGCAAATCGACTCATGTGCTTTTGGCTCCTTCACACTTCCGCTTAACTTATCGAATCGTGTACGAGCACCATCCAAGCACTTTCAACATTACTTGGATACAACCCTTTGATCATTCCAGTTGGATCGTGTACGCACTCATCCAACTGCTTGTTTAAGAATTTGATTCAATGTTTATTGAATCGTGTACGAGGGGCTTAATGAAATGAATGAAAAGTGAAGCAAAAGCTCATGCTAAACTCGAAGTGAAGCATTTGCTTCTGTTACTCGAACTAAAAGCATGAAATAAAATGTAGGGATTATTCGTATTAAATGAAGCAAATACTTTTCCTTCAAACTTTTGCTTTTGAGCAAATACTTTTCCTTCATGCTCGTGCATCGAAGCATTGACTTCTGTTTTATTCACATGGCCCAATATTATTTTCATACGTTGTTTTAGATGCACGGAAATTTTGAACTTATAATCTATAAATGAATCGTGTAGAAGGGATTCGAAGACGCTATTAGACACCAGCATGAGTGGTAACAAACCCCTCGTGTATTACAATACAATAAAACTCCGTTTTGCGGCTATCGCCGCATTCCATACGGTAATAAAGCTTTTCTGGAGTTAGTTGTTAGTGATCGTAGCCACCGCTTAAAAATGCTCTCGCGTTCCTGCTCGTTTTGCTATTTGCGAGAATATGATTCAAAACTTTTGATTTAAATCAATACCCGCTCTATTCTTCTAAGGAGCTTCGCATGTGAAATAGAAGAAACTCTCCTTCGTGCAATAATATTTTCCGCCACGGAACGACCCACGATTTGCAGAGTAAAATAAAATATTAAAAACCGAATTCGTCGGATATTCATCTCGTACTAAATGAATTTAACTTTGTTTTTTGGATTTTAATTTTCCTTGAGAAATCGAGTTTATTCGCATTCTAACACTGATTTAGGACAAGAAGAATTTGAAAAGGGGTAAAGTCAAAAGTCCAAAGTCCAAAGTCCAAAGAAGATGTTCAACAAAAATAATAAAGAAGACGACATTTTTTTGAAGGCACGTAACTCTCATACGAAAGGTTGCTTTTATAGTGCTGTATGTTTTCCCATACGGAAAGTATGTGCGTGTGAGGTAGAGAAAGCGAGTGAGATCTGGTTTATTCTTCAGATTATTTGCAACAATTAAACACTAAACGATATGATGGTAACAGCGTCTATGGCGCCAGTAGTCCATTTTGTTCCTTGATTGTGATGTTTTAAATGAAAGAACTATTATGTTCTATTAAGTGCTATTTACATCTATTGAAGTATAAATCTGTTTTCGAACTGACTTTTTGTGTAAGTCAAACTTGAACTAACGCTATAATGTCCAGCAAATCTGAGCTGTATCAAAAGCAGTGTGGATACCGGGGATTTTCCCTCCTGCCTGAGGATTCATCCCCGGTTGTTGATTCCGAATATCATCCTAACCAGAGAAAAAATCCTTGTATTTCTACCCAAATAGGTAGTAGCTTAAAACTTACATATCAACGACTAGTTTTAGGATCTACCCTTCGTAATTTATAGCAAATCGAACACTGATCAAAAATTATTTGAAAGTTTTAAAAAAGCTCACAATTAAAACTGCACAAAAAGTGCAAATCTTAGTGAATGAAGTGTGGCGTAATTTTAAAACTATAGCCAAAAGTTATATAGAACTTGAGGACATGGTGTCGGCAAGAATAGACGCAGAGTTGAAAGCAACTACTAAGAATACTTTCTTAACCTTTTTTATTAAGGTAAATCATTCTTCTTGCCAATCATCGGTGACCTAAAAGAATGGGTGCGATTTCCTTGGGAAAACGACAATATGTCATTTTGAAGAAAGACTTGTTAATTAAACAAGCTTATGGGGTTAAAATATTATTAAGGAACTAACTTTCTCTAATATTTTGATTTGTTGGGGAGAAAAACACTACAAATTTATCCAGAATAAAGCATTTTCTAATAAAAAGTTATATCAACAAAATTAGTTTTTTTATCCTAATATCCCCCAAAATAAGCAAAATTGGTGAAACAAAATAAAAAAAATCCCTTTCGGTAGGCCTACAGACTGAGGTAGATCTCGAAGCTTTTTTATTTTCAAAAATTCAAATCTCGCCTTATATGACAGCTATCAAGAAACTATTTATTAATTTGTAGATTATTCATCAAAAGTTGTTCAACGATACCTCACAAGACACACACACACACACACACACACTCACACACACACACACACACACATATATATATATATATATATACTCGTTTTGTTTTGCTGGGACCGCTACCCCCAGACCCCCGTTGGGGGTTCGCCCCCAACTTCAGTGCTTTTGTGAGGATTCGCCCCCTTTATCTTAACCAAAATCTCCCTGCAGCACTACACCACCATGGTATCCATCTGCACCCTTCCACGGGGTGCTGCGGCCCCAAAAGGAAGGTTTGCTCCATTTATTGTAACCTACTCTTGGTCATACACCTTCACGAAAATTTCGTTTTTTTCCTTCAATGATTTGGAAATTGGGTTTTGGGGGCGGCCATTTTGGATCCAAGTTGACGACTTCTGGAAAGTTTTCTTATATTGTCGTAACCTACTTGCGATGGTACACATTCAAGTAAAATTTCATTTATCTAGCTCAAACGGTGTGCAAAATGGGATTTTGGGCGACCATTTTGGATCCAAGAAGGCGACTTTTCCTAAATGTTGAAATATTTCCCTAAACTACTCGTCATAATGCACCTTTATGCCAAATTTCGTATCTCTAGCTCAAACGATATGGAAAATATATTTCGTACTTCCGCCATTTTGGATCTAAGATGGCGTCTTTGAACTCATTAGGTAACATTTTCGTAATCAAACAGTGATGTTGTACCTTTATGCCAAATTTGATTTCAATAGCCCCAGCGGTTTAGGCTGTGTATTCTATATAACATGGGTTCGGCGGCCATTTTGGATCCAAAATGGCGACCGATTTTGCTCATTAACGAACTTAACGGAGCTATTAAGCCGCCTAGAAACAACATATAAAAATGTGGTTCAAATATCTTCAAAATTATGTCCGCTAGCGTGTTAATATATATATATATATACTTTCATATCGTACCGATCTCAATAGGTAGATTTTTCTTCGAAATCTACCTAAAAGCGTTACGTGACAAAGGGGGGAGAGGTTCGCCCTTCCGTTACGAAGTGTGACAAGGCAGGGAGGGGTTAAAATTGGTCAAAAATACCATTACGTAATATGTGAACGGCCACTTACAAGATTTCAAATTTTTCGAAATTTTGGTCTGAATGCCTGAAGGGTAGGCAACACCTCAAACTTATCTGTTAAAGTTATGAATTTCCCATTCACTTTTATATAAAAGACTGCGCTGAAGATAATTTAAATGTCAGATTAAAGTTATTGATGAAGTTGACGTGTTCATAAACTGCTCTGATCTTTGCCAAATGTGAATATTATATAAATACAAGGTGACCCAAACAAACTTATCCCGTTAATTTCATAACCAATTGATTTCCAGGAGGAATTCAGACACACACCCTTTTCAGTTGAAGGGAGAATCTGCCATCGTGGTCAAGTATAACGTTATATAGTGTAAAATAGTACCTTACCTATGCTGGTATGAATAAGAGATAGTGGCGATCACAGTGAGAGCTTAGACTCTCTTCTCCCAACCCGTCTGGTCAGCGTGAGAGCAGTAGACCAATCTCCTCCCTGCTAATATTGCTGTGATTTATTATTTTATTTATTACATACCAAGTTTCACTTTATAATATCTGAGAGCTGCAAACGCATTTTCCCGCAAAGATTTCAAAGAAACTAGTCAATGATCACATGCTTTTGTAAATAGAACCTAAACACCATTGACATGATGTGTCACTTGTCCGATGTTGTCATTTAAGAACTTTTTACTTTTTGCTACGAGACCACAATAAAATGGGGCAGTATGGAATGTTTGACCACGATGACTCATTCTCCCTTAAATTAAGAGGGGCGTGTGTCTAGATTTCTCCTGGGAATCAATTGGTTGCGAAATTAACGGGATGGGTTACCCGTTTATTTCCTTTGGGTCGCCTTGTATTTACGAGGGCTATTATTTAGGTAAGGGCTGAATGTCAATAGAACCAAAACTAGTGAAGAGAGTGCCATACAGTTTTGGTTATTTCCTCTGTGCACATTAAACTGTTTTTACTCGTAGTTGCCATGTTCGTTTAAACATTTATCATAGCATTCCACAAGTTTTTGTATGCCCACGTTGTAAAAATCACCAGCCATGTTTTTGACAGCAAAGAACGTGTCCTCAGTGAAAATTCATCGCCAGATATATGAGGTGTACGGCCCGAATGCAATGAGTGACAGCAGGGTACGTAAATTGGTGCAATCGTTCAAGGACGGCAGGAACAATGTTTTCAACCATGATGAAAAGCGATCGGGCCGACCTTCGAGTTGGTGCGTGCAGTTGACGCAGTTGATTTTTGTGTCCCACCGGAGGCAGTTTCCTTGTTAGTCACTGATGTGGAAATTCCGCCACCTTACAGAGCAACAGTGTCGGAAAATGAACTTTTGAGCTTCAAATTTCTAACACCATTAACAATAGAGCAGATGCAGCACTCTGTAGTGAAGACTCCAAACCTATTGTATTGAAAAATGCATATTCGAAAATTAACCACCTGACTGAGAACAATAGGATGGTTAAACTTTCGCTTACTACCACTAGAATACACATGGTGAAGAATACTCTTTCTCATGCTTGAATAAACTACAAATCAACAAATACGCGTAGTTCGCAAGTCATTTTAAAATAAACCATAAGTTCACAAATCAAGTTGCTCATTACTCGTATTTAATCACTGAAGATTTGATTTAGATTTCGTTTTAGGGTACAATTTGTAAAGGTCACGATAGAATGAAAAGTTTTACCTATAATATTTTAGAAACAAATGTTAATTTAGAAGTTAAAAATGAAAGACCCAGAGTACTTACATATCGCAGCGTCTGTGTAAATATTAGAATGCGTTTCTTTGGAATTCTTTCACATTCTATGCATAAATATAGAACCATGGTTGTTGCTCTAATCTTGTTCACTGTATCACTTCCTGATGAACTTTATGTGAACTTCATTTTATCAGTAAACAAGATAAGAACACATATAATGTAAAATAAAAAAAAACAATCAATGTTAAACTTTAACATATACAAATGTGTACACAAAGTTATTAATGACTGCATGCAAAAACAAAGGATTACAGAAGGATTCAAGTATTTGTTTGCATGTGTTTTATATTATTGCAACAAGCATTGCCTATAGCATTTTTATGTATACACTTCGTTTACATTTCGTTACACTTCTGTTTTATCAACAACTCTTGTTGTCTAATGTTAAAGTTCGTGGATTTTGGATTGCCAGTACAGAAGCACGCAAGATTGAGTTTTGCTTCTAGTCACCTTGGTCTCAGAAGTTTTCTAAGTTTCAACATGGCAGTATGATACTTAGAACAAGGCTTTGGTTTCTTTTTTCTCCATTTCTTTTCCCGGAAGCATATCAGACGAGGGATGTCATCCCTTATTTTCAGTGTCTGTCCAACTAATGGAAAATAAAAGAATATTCAATTGCGTTGTAAAATTCGAAACCAGATTAGGGGTAGATGGGGTAAGTGGGGATAAACCTGTTTTCATTGATATGCTAGTAAATATCAAAATGGCTGGAATACAGAATAAACGGCTGAATGTTATAGTATGAGAATGTTATAATGGCTTTGATTTATACTGAACTTGTACAGAGTATTTACAAGGCAAAAACGTTTTGGCATAAAAGCAACTTTCACATGTCCGTCAATTTGTGGTTCTCCAGAAGTACCTGCTTCACTCAAATGAGTAAAATCAGCAATGCCAAAAGTCAGTGAGGTATGTATGTAATGGAATTTGGTTAGACAAGGATTACCAGTAAGTGTGGAACTTGAATGTCCCCACTTACCTTATGCTTTTTGTGTTTAGGGTAAGTGGGGACATGTTTCGAGACAAGTGGTAATGGAGCACGGTGGTCTTAACAATAATATAGTATTTATGGTAACACTTATATTCTTGACTGGTTTTAGACTTTAGCAACAAGTGCTGTGAAGCCTTAGGCGCCCGCGATCAAGTTGTCGACAACTTTCAACTTAGAAAATAGTAGGGCTAGCACGGTGATTGAGGTGTCGTTGGAAACGTTTCCACGAAACCAGCTCAAACCCGTATCATTCATCCAGATTGCAGGAGCGGTTCCAGAGATAGGGAGCAATTTATTTATTTGGAAATACTAGGCCTATTAAGAAAAAGGTTGAGGTGTCGTTGGAAAGCTCTCGCCGATTTTTTTCCAACGAAAAATTAGTAATATAAATAGGATGCACGCTGCTGAAGCATGGTGGTAGCTTATAAGCCCAGTCCTACGAATGGGCTCCACCTCATTTGTTTATTTTGTTTTTCCTTATTTTACCCACGCAGTAATTTGTATCTGTTAGGCTACCACCAGTCCCATCAAAGCTGTAGGCCCACATCACATGTAATGTTTTGTGGTGTGAGTACTGTAGTCTATGTCATTAAAGTTCAATTGTTTTTTTGTTTTTTTTTAAATCATAACGTAAATTATATTTACGTCGACTTTTCCTTGGACAAAGAAAATGTGTGGCAAATCTTTTCACTCTAAAATATTTTTCATGATAATAAGTTGAGGTCAAAATGGCCAGCTATTGCAGAATATCTGACTTTAATTTTTCGTGGGACTAATATTATTATTTTTTTAATATATATATATATATATATATATATATATATATATATATATATATATTAAGTTTTGAGATTTTCTGCTTTCCGCTATTTTACAGAAGCACATTTTCAATTGTCCGAATCTCTGGTCAAACATATTATAAAACTATAAAACTTGAATTATACAAAAGTAGGTATCAAGAAATTTGTTGCCACTTACTCCTTGGTATCACCAGCATAAACATAGGCGGAAAAGAACGGGTGTTCTCATCTACCCGGACAACAACGTGATTCTTTAACAACAATCATTTTGAAGAAATCTGTCACAGTATGTACAAATGAATCATATGCCTTAAAAGTCAACAACAATAATTGTCTGCGCGTAAGTTTCATTTTGGTGCTCCTAAAGCTGTTCCTACCACAGTAATTCAATGTTCAAATTGCTAAAAAGTGTCCTCACTTATCCCATCTACCCTTGCTTCAGTTATTTTCATTTTCTTATTACTAAAGTATGCAGAATCAAAGTTATGTCAAACGTCGGTGTTCAAAATCACGAAGGAAAACCTCATGAGGACTGACCTCTCACCATAACGTACCCTCACCGTCACCACGTGACGTGAGCAGAGCTGAAAATGGGTCATTTTGGTGACCCGGGCTGACACAAACATAAGTGACCCGGTCCTAAACTTGACCCAATTGACCTGGTGCGTGAAATATAATTAATTAGAAATTGAAGCGGTTAGAGGATAAAGGTATAATGCTACATTTTTCGAAAAAAAAAAATAGTTCTGGTAGTGGATGAAAGAGTTATGTGTTATTCTTGCTCTACAACACCCCATTTAAGTTATTCCTCGTCTGAATAGAGATTCAGAAACGATGAAGGGGATATGTTACACAGACAAATGAGTTTGTTTGTACAATAAGGTGGAACGAAAAATGTAACAGGACACCTTTATCCTGTAGTCGCTTCATTTTGGCGTGTATTTTTCGCTTTCTGGAGGTAACATCCACGGTCCTGGTCCCCTCCGAAAGAAAAACTGTTCAAATGTAAGGAAATAGTTAACATTTCTGCTTTGTCATTCGGTTTAGAGCCCTTTTATGCGTGCGAAATTAGTCGTTGTGTCGTCGACGATAAATGTCGTTGCGGTTTGAAATATCTTTTTTATGCCCGCGGCATTTGTTGTTCGTCCAAAAAGTTTGACCCAGTGTTGTCAGTGTCTCTTCGGAAAGAGGGTGGATCCTTGCGTGATCTATTTTTCGTATCGATGCATTGCAGTGAAATGGAGGAAAACAAGGTGGACCGTTCATCCCATCAATTCTGCAAGATAGTAGATGGGGCATTAGGCAACCTTTATGCAAAGTTGTTCTTTATTTTTTCAAAATGTCGATGACATTTTATTTAGCAAGTACCCGGCTGATACTTTGATATAGCCCCTGGCAGCTACCTTCTCCATTCCTTTTGCACGTTGCTGTAATACGAAATGACTTATACATATTGACCGAATTATGGTTTCCTTTTTCTGTAAAATTTGAACGAATTAAATGTTCACGTTTCTGAAAATTAAAAAATCGAAAATTATATAAAGTAGTACTAATAGAATAGTAACAAAACTATCCACTCCCTGTAATTCATGTATTGCAAGTTAGTGAGAAATGAAAAAAAACAAAACAAAAAAACAATACTGTTGAAACGCATCAAGGTCGTGCATGAAGAACATTTATCAAACTCTTCAAGTTATGCGCGCTAAAATAAAAATCTTTTGGTGTATGCTTGAATATATGCTTGAATTTATTTAAAGGCCTTTAGGCAATTTTGACTCAGACTGGATGGAAAAGGGAGAACCCACGCACACAGTGTTTGTCCACCACAAAGCCCGCTGGGATAAATAAGTTCAACCTATTACCCTTGCCTGACATTAAATGCATGATGAAAGGCCAGATCCAGTGATTCCGCCAGACCCTCCCCCCTTGTAGGGGTGTCACCCCCAAATTATCGACAACACCCTAACTCTTTTTTTGCGGTCAAACATCGATAGAAACCGTGGAAAACTACACTTACACCCTCCCAATTTAGACTTTACATCTCCCAAACTGAAAATCCTGGCGGAATGCCTGGCCAGACCACACGCTTTTTTTTTTTTTTGTGCTAATAGAAGTATAAGGAAAATATAACCGAAGAGTTTTACCAGAGAGAAAATAATTAATTCTTTTCTCTCTGGTTTTACGTACATAAGATGCTGGAGGTGTTGATGTAAAACAGGACATTATTATTTTATCAATTATGTATTTTATCGCCTATGGATATATCTATCGTTTATCGTCTATAAATTTCTCTTTATAACACACTGATCTCACTTGAATGAACTTCCACGCAACGGAACTCCAACCATCGCTTGGCAACACTGATCTATAAACAGCTGAGGCATACAGCAAATGTCATCGATGCATAAATGGACCCATAAGACTCCAATGTACTTAGAGCAGGTTGAACGACATTTTCCGTCGTGTGATCTCTAGGACACGACGACATACCGCAGATAACAAATGTTGTTACCGCAGAGCATGAAAGCAATAATTTGTTCCCGTTAACTTAGAAACTGCAACAACAATTGTCGTCGACAACACAACTACAAATGCCGCACTCATAAAAGGGCTCTTACCAGCACGAAATCAGGTCACCGGATCAGGCTGGGTCCGAAGACTAGATCCGGTGAACCCGTCCAAAACTTGCTCCGAATGACCCGTTTCAGCTCTGGACGTGAGATGTGGGTGTAGGGAAAATTGAAACGTGAGGGAGATGAGAGACGGCTAAGCTGAAACCTGAGAAAAAGTGAGTACAGAACGGAGATACATGTGAGGATGAGGATGAGTGAAACTGAGAGTAGACGTGAGGAAGTTTTCACGAAATCAAACATTGAGCAAATCCATACTTTACGCGTGAATTGAACTATCAAGGACTTCCACAGAAGATTTCGAGTAGCGCTGTTCACGAGACGAGATTGAGGCTATCTCATTTCGAATATCTCTCGTGCGGAAAATGCCTCGCCTCGAAAAGTTGAGACTTGTGTTACAAAGGAGTTCTCTCGTTTTCCACATTATAATCTCATCACTGTAACCATTCACCCAACCTGTTAAACAGTAGGCGCTCTTCATTTCACTAGCTTTCAAGATAAGAACTGATACCACATTCCATATTAATTTAGTATTATTATTTTTAAATTTTCTCTTTAGTTTGTAATTGCATATTTATTTGTGAACACAATTACAATATGTAACGTAATTGTACTGTACTGGGTTTTAATGAATGTTTATATTTTTGAACGTTAGGGAACTTCCCTCTACTGCTCGAAATTTCCCTCTGCGGGGGAAATAGCTGGGAATTTCTGAAATATTCTCTAAAGACATGATACTATCTTCTTGGACATGGCTGTACATTCATACATGTTACCGAGGCAAATACGACTCTCTCGGCCTAATGCATAGATGCCTATTGCCTAAAGTGCATAAATAAAATTCAATTTCAAAGCAGCTCCTTTTAGTGAGGAGCACAGTGTTATTATTTCACCTTATTTATTATTCCGGAGTTAAGACCGCTAGACTTTTTAATCCAATCAACCATAAATGAGTTGTACACACAATAATATAATAATATAAACACAGAAAATAGATATATAAAAAAAACACTATCCACATCACACAAACATAGACAATGAAACATTAACAATATCTGCAGGCTATATATCACATATATCAGGCAGGCCACATCATATAATGAGTCCACAACTACATTTATTAATTTTTTGGACATATGAACTTTTCATATTCATACTTATCCACGGAGAAAGGGGGTTAAAAAAAGAATATCAAAATGAATACCAATAATAATAACAATAAAAATAATTATAATATATTGCAATAGACTACACACGCACAATAGTGCAATACCCTTCCTTCAGTTGCCATTGTTACAAAACGTAAAAGACTTTGAAATGTACTAAAACTGAAGCACCCCCTATTCAATGCATGATACAACATCTATTTTGCACTAGTTTCATTTAAACACCACCAGTTACCAGAGTAATCAGATATGTAGAGTGAAATATATATTAAATGAAAGAAAAGACGGTTTTATATCGAACGTGCAGAAATCTCATTTGAATGTTCATATGTTTCCTAAGATATAAAAAATGCTTGTCGTGTCGAGAATCTCCCAAATGACCATACTAAGACAGAATTACGTATAATTTTCTAGCAAAATGCGATCTGGTTGCATCCTCTATCTATTTCATTGTATGTCCTATTCTCTCGACTTGGTGTATAGTTGAAAATGTTCGCACTTGTCTGCGGCAGGATTGGAACATGGAACCTTATGATTTGTATTCCGTTGTTTTAACCACTACGCTACTAAGTCATCCGTCGAGAATAATACTTTAATTATGCGCTTCGTCAACTCAGACGTGGAATGTGGTTACATAGGCCGTATTTTCATTACATAATGAATTTAAGCAAGGAGCGTGTACAAGTTTTATTCGTACTACCTGTTATTTTCCATTACAAGGAATTTTTCGAACACACGCGACACTCTTACGAATAATAGTGGCCAATATTGATCGATATCGCGCAATGTCATCTTCAGACATCTTCTGTAAACGTCATATTTTAATCTGCCATTTTTGCGTATTTTGTGGTTGAAATACAATACGTTTCTTAAGTTTCAAGAATTACATTGAATGTCGGAATATCTTGGATCACACAAATGTCGATCGAAATTAAACCAGTACGTCCAATTATTATCGATATCCGCGTTATTGGTTCCATATCCTTGTGCTAAGAGGGTGGTATCATAATGTAGAACAATCTGCTGTATAAATTTCGTTCACCCAGCGTAACTCTTTTGTGTTGATGTTTCCTTGTCAATGACTGTATGCGATATTCTATATTTTAGTCATGAATGATTTAACCTGGTATTCAAATATATTACAGACAATAACATAGTGATGATGATAGGGATGCTTCTGCTTCCTTTCCACGCTAGAAATGTTCTTTGGTCGATAAGGCAAAACTGGGAGCCACAGCTCGTAAACAAATTTATCTCCGTTTGACGGCGGACAGAGTTTCGGAAATGGAAGGAATTTCTAGGGCACAAAAACCACTTCCTGATAAAGTTCATACATCTTTCTGTGAAACACTTTACAAAAAAAAATGAACATATGAAGAGCATGGGGGAAACAATGTTAACCAACATTGAACTTGAATTCAGATACTACGTTAGGAAAATTAATTCTGCCTTGCTTAGATATGGGGTTTCCCATTAAAAAGGGACAATATGCATTAGGCCATTTGTTGGTTTTAACTTTAACTCTTTGCACAGTTCAGTTCACATGATTCTTACCATTGTATTTCTGTACTCAGTTATTTCTTTTTAAAAAATGAAGGTTACCTTTATTTTGCCCCCATGCCCTTCATATATTCATAGGAGTTTAAAAGTATAGAAGATGTGAAAGCTACCACATTTGAGGTGTGCAATAAATGCTTTTGAAATGTAAAATTGTCAACCTTTTTTGCAATGTGTTACATTATTTGCACTCTTATCCATTTTAAGGAAACGTCGAAATTAAACTCTTTTCACACCACTCGCAACTTTTATCGAGCCGACGAGGTAAGAGGATTTCAGCCGAGATATTTTCACTACAGAGGAGAAATAAACATAATTTTTGAGGAAGCAAATAGCTTGTTGTATTAAGATAAACCCTTCTTGAAATTTCATTGTTGCGTTGATATCAGAGATAAGAGAAAGCCATTGAAGAGAATGAAACCTCTGAGGTGTTTTGCTTAAGGCCTTGACCAACTGCACTTCAGTTTTAAGAAACGAGAATGAATGAAGAATACATACACAAGGGTAATAATTACATAAGTGTATCGATAATTTTATCAGGGTGGTACTTACCGCTTGATAAAAAGAAGTAGAGAATAGAATATTTTTAGATCAACACATTATCAAATGCTACATTATTTACGGAAGAAATCATTGAGAAACACTTGAACTTACACTTATATATATTGTTGTTCAATGCGGAAGCTCAAAGGATCATTTGTGTAATCTTGCATTCATTTATATCGCAGTAAAAATTATCTTAACATGGACTTTGTATATCTATGGCTCAGGCCAGGATGAGGTACGGAATATTGGAAGGTAATCGGCCAAGAGCTCTTTGGAGGTACCATTCCGGCATTTGCCTGGTGTAACTTAGAATAAATTCTGTAGAAACCTTCGTCAGAATGGGCGTCCACTGGGATCGTTCCCAGGTACTTCCGAGCTAGAGATATGAATTTTGGCATAAAGGTGTATTATCAAGAGTAGATTAAGAAACTATTACAAAATTTTGAAAAAAAGTTCCCATCTTGGATTCAAAATGGCCTCCAAACCCATTGTTGTATAGAATACACAGCCTAAACGGCTGGGAATAGAAATACGAAATTTGGTTTGGTGGTACATCATCAGTAGTAGGTTACGAAAATATTAGAAAATGTCTGCATAAACGGCATCTTGGATTTAAAATGGCGGACTCTAAAAATTCATTTTCCACACCATTTGAGCTAGAGATACGAAATTTGACATAAGGGTGTACTATCAAGTGTAGATTAAGAAAATATTAGAAAAGTTTAAAAAATGTTGCCATCTTGGATCCAAAATAGCTGCCAAACCTATTGTGCTATAGAATACACAGCCTAAGCGGCTAGAGATAGAAAAACGAAATTTGGTTTGACAGTAGGCATCACTAGTACGTTACGAAAATATTACAGAATGTCTCCAAAGGTGACATCTTGAATTCAGAATGGCGGATTCCAAAAAGTCATTACATAGTTTCAGCCTAGTACTTATTATTCCATTCACTTTCAATTAAAAAAAACGCCCTTTTCCCGGCGACGGGCTTTAACTGGTTTATTTTCTACAATCATGTAGTTTTAAAATTGGTCCACCTCTAACAAGAACTAATTTCATAAATTCTTTTAGCTCTGTTTTGCTTTCCTTAGTAGGATGTCTCATTCTTGCTAATTTTTGAATGTTGTCTTTTGATAATGCTCTTGAGAAAGATTATCAACATTTTGAGAGTTAATTTTAGTTTACATTTAAAAGCTATCATGTTCATCTGCTTAAAGGTGGATATAATAACATGCTCTGCATTGAGAAGATTGGAACATAGAAGATAAGAAGTTGGGAAACACGCTAAATCATGGGTCCAGTTGCAAAATCAGATATGTGGAAATGAAAATTTAAATATTCTAACATACAGTCATTTGAGATGTTACAGATATGCAAAGGAATTCTCTCGCTTTTTTTTTTTTTTTAGAATTTTCAGATAAAATATTATTGTTGAACCAAAACTCTTTTGCCGTTTTTCCTCATTAGCTCCTAAGATGTGAGAGTGTATGTAGATGGATTTACAAATGGACTACTCAAATGGTAAAATATTCTCCAAAATGACGCAAATTTCATTTATTAAACCATTATCACTTACGATGCATATGTAATTTTTCTTTCGATTCTTATTATTCTGGCATGGATGAACCTACGAACATGTAAATGGGTATAAACCTATTTTTTATTTCTAAAATTTATCGAAAGAAATTTATGTTATGAGGCACCTTCCCCATTTTTTCAGTTATTGAAAAGTTTACTCTCAAAAACATACATTGTGCTGTAATAACCAAAAGGTCATACTTTCGTGTGAACATTTTATTTACAATTTTTTATCACAGCTGATACACGTAACTCAAACATATGACGACACATTTGTTTGGAAGTTCATGGAGTTTTCTAATCAAAACAATATCAAGTGCTGAACATTGTCATTGATTTCTTTTGTAAAGTTAGACATTTATCATTTCCTGGATTGATAAGAAAAACGTATATATAACATTATTGAAAAGAAAGGGATAAAAGGACACATTTACTTCTTAATATTTTGATACGATATGGGTGTTTTTCAGGTTCTCCTTTCTGTCGTTTTCTTTCTCACAGCGCAGGGAGTATTTTCAGAGTCCGTTCTATATGACTTTGAAACTGACTTAGGAGATCTGGAACAAAATCAAAATGCTGTTGTTGAGTGGAGTCAAACGACGTATGGTGACCTGTTAGATCTTATAGCGTCACCAGTAGCGCATCCAAAAGATGGAGGAGCAGGTTTGGCTATTGTGGATCTACACTCTCAAATCTCTGGAAGTGCAGTATTTTACACCCATTGGATGAATATTACTGCTGGTGGTAAAATCTCTTTCGAGTACTGGACAAGATCATCTATTGCAGAAGCTAACAAAATTAATGTTTACTATTTAGAACAGTTATCTGGTACACAACATTTGTTAATAAGTCTCTACAATGAATCTAATGTTGACAATAACCGCTTTCTAAATGCTACTGCTGATATTCCGTCTGGAATCGAAGGACCTATCCAGGTATGATTTTTAAACTTATCTCAATGTCCTCCTTTCACCCTTCTGAAGATAATATTCTAATGTTTGTGAAACAACTCAACCTTTTTCACGTTAATAATATAAGAACTGTTTCAAGTATTCTATTATTAGTAAGCCAAACCAATTTATTTTGTCAGAACAAACTACCAATGACCAGAAGATCAGAAAAGAAAGCATCCTGCTGAAGACCAATTACAACCAAATTATTACAATGTTTAATATTCTTAAAAGAAAGACAATTTACCTTCCTGCTCATCGCAATTCTATATTACGTAATTAAAAAAAATCACAGTTGGTTTTCCGACATGTCAGAGGGATCCTTGAGCAATCTTGGCTCAGATGCAAGATGTTTCGAATAAAGTCCATTTGGAACAATTTAGCTTTATCGACCAAATGCTTCAAATCGAAAACACTAGTTGCAACTTAAAGGTACTTATATGTTTCCGTTACACAGAACTGTAACAGTTCAAACGTATTGATATTACGTAATAGGCTAGTATCATAATAGATTCAAATCGTGTCCTTTGGGCTAACAATGTTGTCTCCTTCGAACGAACGAATATTGTAAATTCCTAATCTATCCAGAAAATTGGGAAGGGCTAGGGGGACTTTTAGCTCTACTGAGCTACTTTCGTCCTCTGTCTAGTATTTCAATTATTTGTCATTGTAGGATTGTGTAGGGTAATGTTGATTTTGTACTTAGCTTAAGAATAGGAGTAGTAGGATGGTATGAGAGTAAAGAAGAAAAGTGAGTGCCGAGAGAAGTTTTTCTTTCCTTTTTGTTTCTTGTTTATTTTTCCTATTGTTGTCTATTTTTATATATGAGTGGGTTGATTGTGACATCTTTTTTTGTTATTTTAGATAGGTCAAATCCGTTTATTGGTTGTTTATACTTTTGAATTTATTTTGTTTTTATTGCAGTTCGCTGTTCATATGATTAGTTTTTATTTAATATTTTTCGTTAGTAATCCTTGATGTGTGATATTGTGCCTTTTGATGATATTATTTACTTAGTTTCAGAGATTTAGTGTAATAAATTTACTTTCAATTGTTGAGGTGACGTATTTGATTTTGCTCTGTTGGATATAATCTTCTATTGAGAGTGCATTTGATTTTGTCGTATAGTTTGTTTCTTTTCATCTGCCTGCCACAGCTTTTGGGAGTGCCTTATCCAAAATCTTTCAAATTTTCTTAGGAGTTGCAGATTTGAGAGGTTTGACTCACAAGTGGTGTAAGTCCATAATAGCAATTTTTACAGGAAAGCAGTTTGAAAGTTGAAACAGCTCGGCCATTCCGTGTCGAGAATTAATTTTTAGCGCATTCTGTGTCCACACTATAGAACCCACATCGCTTGGCCATTTTATAGATCCAGTTGTCTAGTTTTCGACAATATTGTTAGTTTGATTTTGGAATTTTTGAACTTACACCACTTGTCAACCAAACTTCTCATTTGTCGATGAATGATATAGTTAGTGGCCGAGGTGACTATAGCTCTTAATATGGAGAAATATAATCTGATCTTTATTTTTCTGAAGCGTCAGAGCTGAAAAAGGTATCTCATAGCTGCATGAGCATATAATCCTGATTTTCGTACTTCTTTGATCTGTTGTTTAAAGGATAGATTTGGATCAAGAGTAATATCTAAGTACTTAGCTGTTTTTAAGGGATTGATATTTATGTGGTTGATTTTGATTTGTTTTCGTTTTGTTTGCATTGATTTTAAATTTCCAGGTTTATTGTAGGTTCCAGGTTTCCAGGCGAATTTCTTGGCGATTGTTTGTAAGCTTGTTAAGTTTGATCTGGTTGATTTGGCATGAGTCCAGTAAGCAGTGTCATCTGCAAATAATCCAAATATGGTGTGATCCTGTGTCATGGCAGTTAAGATTATATATGGTACTGCGCCGCATTTTAGATTGTTAATTTAACTAGGAAATGCCAAATATCATATCAACATGCACGGCAGTGCATGAGCCAAGTTCTTCACGTCAGAAAACGTTAGCACTGCCAGAAGCATGTTATACAGGAACAAGAGTTTATGGCAAAATCGACGATTTGGGGGCCCCGTAAGAAAAAAGATATTAAAGATAGGAATATGAGCTTTTGCCGTTATGGAGATATGGTAAATATGTGCAGATGTACAAAATTTCATATTCGTATCTCAAACTATATTCTAGTTGTGGACCCCTGAAATTGCACATTTTAGGCTAACTGACTCACTCACTCACTCACTCACTCACTGACTCACTCATCATATTGTTTAGGGTGTTTGGAGTAAGCTAGAAACATGAAATTTGGTATGAAGGTAGAGGATGATAAGTAGATAAAGGAAAAATTCCGACATTTTGAAAAGGTCGCCATCTTGGATTCAAAATGGCCGCCAAACCTAAAATTTCAAAGAATACACAGCCTTAACGGCTAAAGATAGAACAGTGAAATTTGGTATGAAACTACATCATTGGTAGCAAATTAAGAAAACTTTTTAAAAATTTGAAAAAGTCGCCAACTTGAATTCAAAATGGCCGCCAACCCTAAACTTTTAAAGAATACACAGCCTAAACGGCTGCCGCTAGAATAATGAAATTTAGTTTGACAGTACAACATTATTTGTAGATTATGAAAATATTACAAAATATCTCTAAAGACGCCATCTTGGATCCAAAATGGCGGTCGTCATAAATCCATTTTCCAACTGCTTGAGCCAGAGATAGGAAATTTGGCATGATGATGTATTATCAAGAGTAGTTTAGGAAAACCTAACAACGTTTTAAAAAATTCACCATCTTTGATTCAAAATGGCAGCTGAAATACCATTTTTCACATCGTTCGAGATAGAGAAATGAAATTTGGTATGACAGTGTATCATCACGAGTATGTCACGAAAATATAAGAAAACGTTAAAAATGTGTCCATCTTTTATCCAAAATGCCCGCCTAAGCCCCACTTTATAACGACTGAAGCTAGAGAAACGAAATTTAGTATGAAGGTGTACCATTACGAGTAGGTTAGAATAAATTCGGCTCGTCTCCCCTACTAGGTTACAGTTCCCAGCTGGAGCCTGATTGCAATAAAGGGGTCCCAGCGAGGCCATCTTGGAATTCTGGGGGCAGCGCCCCAATGAGGCGAAGCGAGTATATACATTAGACAAGTGTAAAAAGCTGCGAAATACGAGCAAAAGCACCAGGGGTGCAAACTGTCCAGTCAACTCCTTCAACCTTAAAAAGTGGTGAAATGGAATATGGATGAGCCTAGTTCCTCGCGCCAACTTCCAATACTCCTGCGTGTCCCACCAAGTTTTACTCGTCACAAACGTTAACACTGCCAGGAGCATGTTATACAGGCAGAATGTGGAAGTTTTCCCATTCGGACGCAGCGCTCTGGAGTATGAGGGAATATCTGCATCATATGGCGCAGTGCACTGCAGAATCTGGTTGAGATAAAAAGACGCAGTTCCTCCAAACTCCTCAAGTTGGATGCGCGGCCTGCCGTGGGATTCTTGGCGCAGCGACGCGAGCAAATCGAGGGGAGTATCAACACGTACGGCAGTGCATGCAGCCGAGTTCCACGTGTCACAAAACGTCAGCATGTTATACAGGAAGAAGAGTTTATTGCGAAATCAGCGATTTTGAGGTTCTGTAAGAAAAAAGATGTTAAAAATTGAAATATGAAATTTCGAAGTATGACGGTATATCATCACTAGTAGATTACAAAATATCTGCAAAGACATCATTTTGAATCCAAAATGGCTGACTTCATAATCCATTTTCCAGACCGTTTGAACTAGAGATACGAAATTTGGCATAAAGGTGTATTAACCAGAGTAGTTTAGGAATAATTTACATTTTTGAAAAAGTTGTTAACTTGGATCAAAATGGCCGCACAAAAACTTTTTCCACACCATTCGAGCTATAGAAACGAAATTTGGTATGAAGGTGTACCATCACAAGTAGGTAACGGCAATGTAAAACAACTTTTTAAAAATCGCGTTCTTTAATTCAACATAGCCGCCCAAATACCATTTTCCAAACCACTGAAGCAAGAGAAACGAAATTTGGTATGAAGGTGTACCATCACGAAAATGTTTCAATAAATGGATCAAACCAGCGCTATGAGCGTGCAGCCCCCGAGGCGATATGGGAAAAGGTCTGCACAGCATGGGGCGCTGTCCCCAGAAAGTCTGATCACAATAAAGGGGGCGTAACCCTAAAAATTTGAAGTTGGGGCGCACACGGAATTCTGGGGCAGCACACCCAGCGAGGCGAACCTAGTATATATATACACGTATAAAAAGGTGTGAAATCCGAGCAAAACATCAGGTGATGTTCGAGCCTTAGGATTGGTGGTGGTGGATTTTAGGGCCGCCAGCAGGAAACAAATTTGCTGTATCATCACAAGTAGGTTACAATAAATATGGCAAAGCTTCCCTATGTTTCAATAAATATTTCATTCCCACGGGTGGTGGGTATGGGA
>JAGDQP010030817.1:0-22337 GCA_022664845.1 Lepisma saccharinum | reverse complement strand
GTTTTTGTTCGGATTACCTCTCTACAGGAGTTAGATTCCCGTAGCAAAATTTGAGAGTAGGTTTCGATATGATTGACGGTCCCACGCTCTAGCGTCTTTACCTCCCAAAGTACCCACGAGTACCAAAGACACTCTGGTGCTCAATTTGATAAGGGTACACGTAAGCGCTATGCCTAGGTGCACTGAAGAAAAGTCTCCAGCGTCCTAGACGAGATTTAAACCCGGACCTCCCGATTCATAGTTAGACAGTACCGCCTGATTTACATTTATTGATGTTGGCTGAGACTGAAAGATATTACTCACACAAATAGGTTTCGAAAATTCCATTGCCCAATCCCTCTACATGGTACGTTTCCAAAAGGGGGCTCGCTTTTGCTTACATGATTGATATTACAGCGTTTGAAACATTTAACAGACTTAGGTCCACTTGACATGGAAATATTTATGTAAAGAAAAATCGTAACGTTTCTTTAGTATGTATTCCATCAAAATCGTAATGGACTTATACCACAGCATCTTGCTCTTTGGTAGTATTTTTACTTTACATGCAAGCGTTTATGATAGCACTGCGATTATTGTAGCATAAATGCTTCCGTGTCAAGCGGGTCTTAAGGAAGTCCTGTCAGGATTGCTGAAAAAATGAGTTGAGGAAGCGAAAAGCAAGTAAATAAACCGTCTTAGTACAAAATCTAACCCTGTAGTCAAGAGAGATGTTTCATTTGCTTCAATAACCACCTTTACAACATATTCAAGAATTTACAATTTGACTGAAGAAACTAGTTGCAAAATGCAATTAATTACATTTCCATTCTAGATAATATGCTTACAAATAATCTGGCGTTGATAGTTTGGAAGCACTGGAACAAAGAGAGACTATCCTGTGGTAGAGCGTTTGCGTAGAATTTGGGAGGTCGTGGATTCGATTTCAGCGGCCGACCATCCTGACTGAGGTTTCCCCAGGGTTTTCCTTAGTTACACCAGGCAAATGCTGGGATGGTACCTTCAACATAGGCCCTGGCCGACACATCCTCGAATCCTTTCCCCTCCCCTAAAGGCTATAAATACAATTCAGAAATTCAGAGAGACCATTATCGCAAGTAAATCCAAACTTTTAGAAAACGGTAGAAATAGTGACCATAGAAGACCAAGTAGAGAAAGGCATTAAATTACTAGTAGCCAAGAGGTCAAATGAAGATATGTTGTGTAGATTAGGTTCGGTTTCAAGAAATCAGAGAAGATGGTCAAAAGAAGAAAAAGGGGCTCAGATAGTAAATAGACCTTTTCGTTGCTGTTCTTACAAACAATAAGAAAAATGTAACGCTTTTTTACATTCATTTATTTATAGTCCAGTCAGAAACTTGAACCCCGTGTATAATACTAGGGGACTTATTTTATGAGTATAATTGAAAATATAGGTCCTAAGATTAATATTTAGCCTCGGAGCCATTTTCTTATTGGTAGCTTTTGGCCCGCCAATTGGAAAATGGCGGCCTATTTTCACTTTTTTGATCATATCTCGATAACTGTTGGAAATATGAAAAAAATGTTTTAAGCAAAAGTTAAAGATCGTAAAAAAATGCATCTTTTTGGTTCTTATAACCTTTGTTCTTTCTCTTACGGTTTTCGAGTTAACCATATAAATTACTTTCAACACGTAGATTAATTTTCAAGATGGAGAAGTAAGTTAATCAATCTTAATCAAACCCTCTTGTCTATGTCTGTTTGTTTTTAAAAAAATATAATGAGCTTACGAGGTGCTATCCAAAATTTTCGGGACTGGTGCTGCCATCTGGAAAGTAGGAGGAGTAGATCATTGCACCGCTAGGTGGCGAGAGCTGCATACCTGATGAGTCAGTGTGCAGAGTGGCATTCAGCTGGGAGGACGTGTTGCGTGTCCACAGTGATTTCCGTAATACTCTGTGTTTGGTGTGTGGCGAATTTACGATGGATCCGCGAACAGAACAGCGCGTGTGTATCAAATTCTGTGCGAATCTCGGAAAAAGTGCTACGGAGACCCTTGCAATGATTCAACAAGTGTTTGGGGGACAGAGCATGAGCCGTACGCGTGTGTTTGAGTGGCATGCTCGGTTCAGGGCCGGCCGTACAGACGTCGAAGATGATGATCACACAGGAAGGCCCGTTAGCAGCACAACGCCAGACAATGTTGCCAAACTTCAACAATTGGTTCGTGCAGATCGACGTCGATCCATTCAAGACCTTGCGGATGAAGTGGGTATTGGTTATGGGACATGTCAACGGATGTTGACTGTTGAATTGGGCATGCATCGTGTCGCCGCAAAATTTGTGCCAAGGATCTTGACTGCCGATCAGAAGGCACAGCGTGTTGAAGTGTGCACGGACCTTCGTCAGACCGCATCTGATGATCCAACCTTCTTTTCACGGGTTATCACTGCGACGAGAGCTGGATTTACGGTTATGACCCAGAGACAAAGCAACAATCATCCTAGTGGAAGAGCCCGGGCTCTCCAAGACCCAAAAAAGCGAGACAGGTGAAGAGCAAAGTGAAGAGCATGATCATCGTTTTCTTTGATATCAAGGGAATTGTGCACAAAGAATTCGTCCCACCCAATCAAACAGGCTGCGTACTACTGTGACGTTTTGCGATGGCTCCGTGTAAACGTCAGGCTACGACGGCCCGAACTTTGGCGTCAAGGGAACTGGCTGCTGCATCACGACAACGCGCCCTGTCACACGTCCTTGCTCACCAGGATCTTTTTGGCACAAAACAACATGGCGGTTGTACCCCACCCACCGTACTCTCCAGATTTGGCACCTTGTGACTTCGCGCTATTCCCAAAACTGAAACTCAAGTTGAAAGGCCGTCGGTTCGACACTCTAGAGAGGATTCAAGAAGCATCGCGGGCGGTGATAAACACCCTCAAAGAACAGGACTTCCAGAAAGTGTTTGACCAGTGGCAGAAGCGCTGGGACCGGTGTGTACGTGCGGATGGGAACTACTTCGAGGGTGATGGTGACCATTAGTCCAAAGGTAAGGTTTACAACAGATGGCAGCACCAGTCCCGAAAATTTTGGATAGCACCTCGTATATATGTTTTATTATAAAAATAAAAAAAATGTTCAAATGATGTTAGAATTACAGGTTTACATTAGGTTACATTTTGATTATTGATCAAGTTTGACTATTTCCATCTCTGGTTCATCTATGTCCACTTCTGGCGTGTTTTCGCATAACAATCCCTCATATTTACCACACACGACTGAGCGAAGCAGGTCTCCTGTTCATTTGCACTCATAAGAGTCATAGCAGTTCTTACAATTGAATCGGCAGTTTGAAGAAGGCAATAAACGCCAAAAATGTGAAAATCTACTTTATGCCGAATTTGATATCTCGAAGAGGTGGCGCATCGATACAATACACAGAGAAAGCAAAAACACATTAATAAAGCCTTGAAAAATAGTTGCGAAATAGAGATGAGCAAAAATAGCTTAGCAGCTATTTTTCACTGCTACATGGGATAAATTGCAATGACTGCTACAACCGATGAAAAATAGCAGTTACTGTCTTAACTGCTATTTTGTCCGAAGCTTGTTATGGTAAGACGCATTGTGTCCTGTATTCTAAACAAACAGAAGTGCTGGCAGAACGGAACAAAATGGTAGAGAATTGTCTGCGGAGAGGACAACCATGACGTGTGAACACTACGTGATTAGTAGCGTCTGTTACCCGTGTATGGAATTGATATAAAGAGCTCTCAGAAAGGATTGGTTGATAGTTGGCTACGTGGAGTAATATGTAACGCGTTGGAGTTATAATGCAGTAGTCCCGGGTTCGATACCAGTTCATCGAAAGTTTTATTTTTAAAAAGGTTTATATTTTATTTATATTTTAAATAGGTTATTTTGAATTGTTATTGTTTATTTTGTTTTATAACTTTATTTGCATTTAATGTAATTTGTAATCTTTTCCGTTTATTCTGATTCTGTAGCCTAATTCAGATTTAATAAAATTGTTAAAACGATGGGTAAACCATTGGACTTGCGATTCAGTGGTCCCGGGTTCGGTACTCCTTCACCTAAAGTTTTTTTTATTTTTGAGAAACTCCTTTATACTTTGTACTTTCGAAGGAAAGCTCTGGTTTTGCAATTATACTTTTTTTCTTCCTTTGAGGCCGTGAAAACAGTACGCACATTAAACAGTCCATAAAATGCACAGACATAGTTTAGGAAAAATGAACCAGCAATTTGAAGAAGGGAACAAACGCAAAAAAAAAAAAAAAAAAAAAATTCGAAATTCAGTTTTTCACTAAAAACGCACCTCAATTTATACCAGCTTATCATAAGGTAGAAGAAAAGAACGATAGCCACTTATAGAATGATTTATTTGGCCTTGGAAATATTAGTCAGTTTGAAGAATGGAACAAGACCACTAGCGTCTCAAAACAAGACGTCCTATTTTCGAATGTCTGAGAAAACACGATTCAGTCACTAATTTTATTAAATTTCCTAATGCGTATATATATATATATATATATATATATATATATATATGTGTGTGTGTGTGTGTGTATGAATGTATGTATGAAAGAGAAAAGTTTTTTTTCTTTAAAAAAGACAAAAAAAATCACACCATGTGTCGATCTTGGGTTCTCCGTATTAGCTTTCCGACATGCTACCAATCCACTAAATTGATAATTGGAAACTATCTGCTTGTCAGTCTCATTTACGGTGAAGGAGTAATGCGCCTGTGCGAAAATGGTCCCGCCGTAATAGGAGTTTCTTATTTGAGACACTACTTCAATGCACTTGTGACTAGCGACATGAATAGCGCATTGTGAAAACACGAGTTAATCGTGTGTGCAATAAAAGAAATACCGTACCTGACTTACCGAACATCCACATGCTTTTGTTCACTAATCTTATTAAATTTCCTAATGCGTTTATATATATGAAAAAGAGAAACGTTATTTTCATTAAGAAAAACAACTACACCAGGTTTCGATCCCGGGTTCCTTGCATTAGCTATCCAACATGCTATCAATACGCTAAACTGCCAACTGGATGCAATTGTTTGGAAGTACTATTTACTGTTTAGGAGTAATGCGCATGCGCGAGAATGACTCAGCTCTTCCTGAAGCTAGTCGCAAGTTATTATACTAATTCAGCATGAAACAATTACGCTTCCCCCTACCCACCACTTTATACTTTCATGATTTAATTGTGTTTTGATGTACTGTTTCTTCTCCACCAGTAAATCCAAGCTCCGATAATTACATAGGATAGTTTTATAATAGTTATGGTAGGAACTAAACTACCTTCGTCCATATCTCTACTGCACATGTCACAGGATACAGGTAAATAGGTTAATCTAAAATATTGTTTTAAACTTCTTTTTCACAGACGGGAATAAATAACTCGCATTTAGATACATTTTCATACACTGGTATTTTCAACTGCTATTGTTAACATATATTTACATATAGTAACTATTGCTATCACTGTTACGGAATAAAAGCAGTTTTGCGCATTTGTAGGGCAAAATTTCTATCAGAGGGGAGAAGGGGAAAAATGAATTTTTATTACTTACTTGTAACTTTCGAGTTCATTGTGCATACATTTCTTGTAAATAACATTCATTTGAAGGTTTCTATTGCGTTTTTCTTCAGTTTCTGGTCGATTTTTCCATTCTTACGTCTCAGCACTTACAAATGTGCAGACGTTTTTCCATACGTTTGAAGAAGGAAAGAAATCCACCAACTTTTTTTAACTCTACAGGAAAAAATACAATACTTGTAAACTGTCTGAGCAGTACGAAAGTATCAGAAGACCGTTTTGAATATTCAGTAGCAATATTGTTTCCTTTCAATAAATAATAAACATATTATACAGTTTTTGTTAATTTCCCAGAAAACGGCTTTTTGGATTTGTTTCCTTCTTCAAACGTACGATTCAATTGCAAAATGCATGCATTTTTCTGATGCTGGCGGAAGAGTTGTTGGTATACGTTGTAGTGAACTGTCAACCAAACTCCATCTTCACTGACAAGAATCCAAATCATTCCCAAGCCACTTCTGAACTTGATGCTATACACGAAAGCTGTGTTTGGCAGGAGCAGTTGATGCTGGCGGGTAACGTGGCTAAATCAAAATTACATTGCAGCTTCTTTTTAGCAGTATGGTGGTGGTATATGTCAAATCAGTGCTTATCTAATGTTTTATTTCTTTTATTTACCATACAAAGCAATGTATGAAATTCTCTCCTATAGCATCTCTGTCGTTGAAAACACATAGTGAATTTCTAAGCCATTCTTCTTCTTTCAATAAATTTGGAGATTCCGACAATTCATGACACAATAGAAGGACATCTTTGACTTCACGATGGCTCTTTCATTGTTTAGATATATTAAAAATAGTCTCTCTCTTTTACAACCAGATTGAGTCCTAAATAACCAAATATTTTCATTAGTGGTTAAATGTCTTTCCTGAGTAACAACAATGAGATGGCTGGAAAACAAAGTGATAAAAACCTTCTTCTTTTCAGAATTAGATAAGAAATCAGACTGCATGTGAGTAACATAAATAATTATGTTTATTTTATTGAACTAAAGGAACATGTTTTCTGTAGCATAGCATGTGGGCTTTGCCTTTAGTTATTGGGAAGTCTGAAAATCCGTCAAAGATGATAACAATGTGATTACCAAAATGTGCATTCACATATGACTTGTAAGGGTCTACTACATCACAATAAGTAGCTGATCTTGGTCACACTACATAGTATAAGAGGTATCCTTCATCAACGACATAAGTGCATTTCTGTTTAGGAATAATATTTTGCCCTTCTTGTTGGAAACCACTCACTAGGGAGGATTTTGTTGCTTATCGCATATATGATTCATTGAAAAGGGCCCCCCTAAAATGAATATTGTATTTCAACTAAACAATTGATTAACTTCCTCATCTTGAAGATTAATCTACGTGTT
Source organism: Lepisma saccharinum (assembly GCA_022664845.1). Taxonomy (NCBI): domain Eukaryota; kingdom Metazoa; phylum Arthropoda; class Insecta; order Zygentoma; family Lepismatidae; genus Lepisma; species Lepisma saccharinum. The sequence continues at coordinate 15,379 of JAGDQP010030817.1, read as the reverse complement.
AAAAGTAATTTCTATTGTAAACTTCCAAAAAATAAAAAAATAAGCAATTTTATGATTTTTAATTTACGTTTTTCTCGAAAACCGTAAGAGAAAGGAGAAAAATTATAAGAACCAAAAAGATGTATTTTTTTATGATCTTTAACTTTTGTTTGAAACATATTTTCATATTTCCAACAGTTATCGAGATATGATCAAAAAAGTGAAAATAGGCCGCCAGTTTTCAAGATGGCGGCTAAAAGCCATCAAACAAAAAGTGAATCTCCCTCTAAATTTCTTCAAAAATATAAATAAAAAAAGTTCCCCCACTACCTATTCACGGGTTTCGGATTTCTAAGCGGACTATTAGTTCACAATGGTTCGTGGTGTCCTCAAATCTTGCAACGTTAACTTAACTCATTTCCCGGCGTCACAGAATGATGAACTTTTGCACATCGACGTAAGTCGGGTGACAATATAATATTCCATTGTTACTTTCATATATTTATATTTCTTAATATATTTTCAAATCATATTTTAATTTATCTTTTTAATACGAACCATAAATACTAGCTTGCAACGATGAAGAGTTCGACGAGTTGCAGAACACTTTAGGATTGGGTCACAAATCATTAGCTTGAGAAAAAGTATTCGAATACCGAAGTAACTCGGAAAAAATAATAAAAAACATTTTTAACGACATACTTTTCTTAAACAATTTGTACTAAAAAGTAAAAAATAATTTTGTTTGTGCACGATTAAAAAAAAGGGTGGGACGCATCAATTGAAGAATTTATAAAGTGACTGTATATGAGAGCGCGACATATACTTTTTTTTATAATACTTTTTAGTACGAAATGTTTAAGAAAAGTATGTCTTTAAAAGTGTGTTTTATTATTTTTATCACTGTTTCGGATGCCTTGAAAAGTAATTCTTTTCATTACTGGAGTCCTAGAACCGTAGCCTAAAAATCCTGGAGTATTACTCTCTGTTTGAAAAAGCTATGTAAACCACATCATTACCTAATCTATTATAAGGTCTATGCCATTACCATGTCCTTGAAATTAATTTATCACAAGAAATTTAAATAGACATTAGTTTGTTTTTAGTATTGACAAAATTCAATTATGTGCAAATAATTAATTGTTCTTATATTTTTGTTATTAGGCTCAGTTCTATGACACGAGATGTATATGTATATGTCCCAATCCTCCAGTAGTGAATAGACAGAAGTTCAGTGGAAGGGACGTAAAACAATGCGGACCTGTTGGAAATGTGACACGTAGTGAACAAATACAATCAAATATCTTGAGCTATCTTTGATCCTTCCTGTTATGTCTGCTACTATTTTGGTAGAGAAGTTTACGCTAGGTAAATTGTTGTATTAGTTAATACAAAGTTAAACAACAAAGTTGCAGAAAGTTAAATAACTTAACGTTAGCTAACCTAATATTCTTGACTGGGTAGGTAAAATAAATAAAGGTTTTCAACTTCATCTTCTCGATTTAGTGGTGGGAAGATAAAATTAACTAACCCAATTTTAACCTTCTAAACCAAAAAAATTTGTGGGTAATGCCAACTTTGAGTTTTCATAAACATCCGCGGAACAAGTTTTATACTTCGGTTCACAGTAGGAATTATCCCAATATATTCCCAAGTCCCTTCTTTGTTTATGATGGTTCCTGAATTCACCATGGATAAAGTATTTGACAATCGATAGTTAGTAACGATACCCTAATGCAGAGTGGAATTATAAAATTATCAATGTTGAACACGACGATAACTGTTGTGAATATATATTTATTACAGATTTCTGAACTGACAAGTGATTCATTACAAGCAAAATATATTCTTGATGCTTCTTGAATAATATGGTGATGGAAGTATTAGTCACAGTTCAAACGAATGAAATATCTAAAATGGATTTTCATTCAAAAGATTAGATGTAAACAATTAAATAAACGAAGCAAAGTTAACGTTGAATTTCTCCCCTGTGACTTTTCTACACGCAGTTGAGCTTAACACACACACACACACACACACACACCTACACACACACACATATATATATATATATATATATATATTATATTGACGAAGTATGAATTCTCATTAATGGCTTTCTCCTATAAAACTGAGTACCCACTAAAAACAATATAAGCAAGCCTGTGTGAGTATTATTATCGTGGTAGTTTCGAAGACAAGTTTTTTTATATGTATTGTTCTAACTTGCAGGAGTTAGAGTATTCTCTCGACACAGTTAATAACAGAATTATCAATGGTCATTTACCTAGTTCAGAACAGGACGTCTTTCTGATCACAATGCACCATGCAATAGAGTTCATATTACGCTTGGTGTATTGTCCCCAAAACATGATCACACTAGAAAACTGGTGAATCTACTGAACGCAGTTTTCATGTAATAGTTTGTACCTCTGTATTCGATATTAGCTGTGAAAGATGCACTTGTATTACTTTTAATTACGAGTGCATACGTAGTGATAAATACGTAAAACGAGGCTTTTTCATGAAATGGTTCACAGGTTATTAGTAATAAAACGTTTAATAGAACCTATGCGTTAATTCATTTTTCCTTCTAACGTGGAGTTTACTACCTGATGCAAAAACGTACTTTCTTAGAAAGTGATGTGAAGATTCATCGTACTGATCGCTTTCAGTATCGATTGCTGTTCTGCAGGGCTATTATGTTCACTGACGCATTGGTTATGCATAGTACTTCAATTATGAGAAGCTTTACTATCTTCCTACGGGTAAGTATTACGCACGTGAGAGAACACTAAATGAGTACGTGCAGGTATTCAATGCCTTTCTGAAGATATACGTTCCTGACACGTGCTGAACCTAACTCCATGTTGTGGTTCTTCAACTTCTCAACAGCTTATGCCGATCAGCTTCTTCCAAGACAGCATCAACTGGGGGAAATCCTGCCTGACATTCAATCAACCGACGGGTTTCAGTCTTCGGCAGCAGTTTCCTCACGGAATATGCACTTTTCTTAGGCTGTAAATACGTGCTTTGCTTTTCCCAGAGGGCTCTTAAGGATTAGCGTGCCCCTGTCCACGACGCACTTTGTGTAGGGTGCTACAGCTAACCATCGATCTAATTGGAGCTCTCAAGTCTCAGGTGCTTTTCAGCTGGCCTTAAGACCTTTTTCCGACGATGGATAACAGAACTTCGGTTCAACAGTTTAGAGGGTTTGCATTGTTCCATTTGCATATGCGACTGCATTTTCCTCTGCAATTTCCTCTACACAAAGTGACAACCTTCGTCAATAATAGAAAGTGTATACAATAACTTTAAGCGTGACTTCCCCTTCTATTGTTACTTGTAGATAAGATGTGTATATGTTTAAAGTTTCTTGGTATGAAAACTTCCTTATTATCTTGTAAGGGGTAACAGTCGATCCCGGGACTGTATATGGATTTATTGAGAGACATACATAATAACAACAAAACTGCTTCAAAGTGAACTTTTGTATCGTATGTATTACGTATTGCAACAGGTAACAAATACCTGGAGAGACAATAAGAAAGGCGGAAGAAGCTTACACATGTACAAATTATACATAACAAGTAATAAGTAAATTGTTGGTTATGTAAATTATTGTTAATGTCAGTGTCTATGTGTATAGCGCAGAAATTTTTCCGGGCTGTATGAGTGGAAAAACAGGAGCTTCAGACTGCATGGCCCATCACCTCCCTAAAAGGGGAAGATTGGGTTTAACATATAGGAGAAGAGATACGGTGTGAGACACTCTTTATATCTCATCGCTCCGTTCACATACAGTAGTAGTTACGCTACAGGCAAATACTGTACTAACCTATAGTACAGACTCCTCTTCTCTACTTGAAGACAGGTTGACAAGCCCAGCTTAACAAAAGGACCAACCATACAATCCAGTGAGTGACATGGCGCTACTTCAACGTTTATAACCCTTCTATTCAGAATGAAACCTACTTTCTGAGATCTACTCCTTGCTTTTTATTCATAGCTATATCCTTATCCCCAGTACCTTGTGCTTAAAATGCACAAAACGATACGATTTATTGCCATGATGATACAGCAAATTTATCATCAAAACATAGTACATAATGCTTTTGCACAAACTCGACACAAGAAGAAAAAGTTGCTACCACCTAGCGGACTACTAGGTAGTTACTGAACTAAGGTAATGTGTTCCAACTGCTCTTTTTTATTTTTATTTTTGTACATTACGTTTGGAAATGAAGCAGTAGGTTCGTTAGATGTGAGGCATTCACTGTTTATTCGTATCTGAAGAACGAACAAATAAAATTAACAATATATACCAATTCTTAAATGCAGAAAAAAATTATCGTACAGAGTACTGATTCTCTAAACTCACAATCACATGTGGCGTGACACGTTACATGTTTACCAAAACTTGGCCCCCTTGTGGGGACCCGATCAGTTCGGCGCCTCCGTTTCGGCGCTACCGGTTCGGCGCCGCCGTTTTGGCGCAGTAACGTTTCGGCGCCGTACGTTTCGGCGCCAGAGCTTTACCTAAGAATCACACCAGTGAAACTATTGTATTAAAGAGGTATTAAAAACTTGGTCCATAAGATGCGACAGACGTAGTGTTTTAAAAAAACGGGAAAAATTGGTCGCCGGAAAAAAACGTTTGTTTTTATTCAATTTTTCGTGCTACTTAGACAAAGAACTTTTTTTTTTACTTTTACGGGGTCCCTGACAACATTTTATGATCAATGAAATAGTTAAAAGGTTGGTTGATGTTCAAAACATACATACAGAAAAAAATACACAATGGGACCGCGTCTGACAAAGTTTTGAAGCAAAATGTATGTTTTCTGGGTCTGAGACAAAGATGGATAAGGGCCAGAAGGGAACAGAACGTTTCTCTCATGTACAAGGGTGCTAATGACATATATTGCATTCCTAATGTAAATTGCAAGTGTTTTGTACATTTTTTAACATAAGATCATCCGATTGAATACATTAGGTGTGTTAAGTAGTGGATATTGGAGATGAAAAGGCAAAAAAAAAAAACCATTTCGTCAATAAAACCACGTTTTTTTTTTACTTCGTGGAAAAAAACATTTTTTCCTGTTTTTCTTTTCAAAACTTCCGTTTTTTTCCCGTCCTTTAAAACACTATAAAGAACGGATCCAGGAGCTGCTTTCATGGAAGAGATGCAATGAGACGTTTATACTTCAGTAAGTATTTGAAAAATATAATATTTTTATTTAAATGATTTTAATTATGAAGTGTTTTTTTCGGCGGAAAATGAATTTATTTATTTATTTCCAACATAAACAGGCTTAGCTACAGCAGGGACGTAACTAGTGAGGAGCAGAGAAACAGGATTCAGGAGCGCTACTCGTAATTTCGTAATGGCGCAATTTCGCAATTTATTATTTTATATTCAAAGAAAATAAGTTTCATATTTAATTACAATGCATTCTGCATACCTTTGTAACAATTTATATATACATATAAAGCAGATAGGAACGTCATGTTAAACTGCAAGGTTCGAGGTCGAGGTTCAAGTCCGACGGCGAAGTCGAGGTTGAAGTCTTATCTCAGGTCGAGGTTAAACTACCATTTTAACTAATTTCTATTTATATTACGAATGGAACCTCCAAATCTTTAGCACTCTTGTACACGAGAGAAACATCCTGTCCTCTTGTGGCCCTTAAGCATATTTGGCTCAGACAGTATACTTTAATAATGCTCCAAAACTTTGTCAAATTCAGTCCCAATACTCTTTTTTGTCTAAATTTATATTCTGAACATGAACGAACTATCATTGTAACTAATTTGTCTATTTATATTACGAATGCAACCTCCATCTCATTAGCACCCTTGTACACGAGAGAACCTTTTTGTCCTCTTATGGCCCTTAGGCATCTGTAGCTCAAAGCATGAAAACTTAAATAATGCTTCATAACTGTCAAGAGCAGTCCCAAAAATGACTTTATTGACGATTTTTTTTTTTACTCGAATATTCACTACTTATCACATCTTATGCATTTCTTGTTTAGGTTTAGCAAAAGTAAAAGTTCTTACGTTAAAAATGTACAAAAAACTTTATATTTAAATTAGAAAAGCAATATATCTTATTGGCGCCCTTGTACATAACAGACAAGTTCCAGCCACTTAAGTCATTTAGGCATCTTTGGCTCAGACCGTACAACATAAATAATACTTCAAAACTGTTAGAAGCAGAGTACAAGAAATAATGTTTTAAGTACTTCATTGATCATCAATTGTCGTCAGAGGACAGTAAAAGTATAAAGTACATTACTATGTCATAAGGTATGTTAATAATTCCGTTTTCCTCACTTTGGCGCCGAACTGAACCGGCGCCGAAACGGTAGCGCCAAAACGTAGCCTGCGCCAAAATGGTGGCGCCGAAACGGTGGCGCCGAAACGGAGGCGCCGAAACGTAGCGGACCCCCCTTGTGGATGTGATTTCTGTAGATGTGCTTTCCTTTTGACTCGTAGAATTCCATGGAAAGAGTATCTTTCTATACATTTTCTGAAAAGTCAGTGAGTACCGTCGTCCACTATCGAAATTGACTTCGCGTTTTCAACTTGTGTTGAATGAGGAAAGAAAAAAGATGCAGAAACTTGTCGTATTGGTAACGGTACAGGAACTTGCCTGAATTTGAGGATGTTTAGTGTAGACCTCCTAGTGAAGGTGTTTTAAGCACGGGATTATCATAAGTTTGATGCCAGTGTTCATGGGTTCGAATCTCCGATCTACAACATTTTTCACTTTTTTCGGCTATGTCGGAAAATTCAATTTCTTTCTCTACCAATTGCAAATGATGTGTGCGTTCAAAATAACACAAATCATGGTGATATTAATTTGAAAATGTTTTGAGAATGAAGACAATGTCCAAAGACAAAAACTATTACTGAACATCATCAATAATAATTGTTACGATCAACCGAAACGAGCAGCTTAGCTTCTAACTATGGGACCTACAGTTTTGGGTAAAGTGAATTCCGAACCAGTTTGTACAATAAACCCTACGAACCTGAACCTGTGGTTGGACACTTCTTCAAGATTCTGCATTTGTAGTATTATAGAGCAGTATGTGTAGTTATGATTGCAAATAATAAATATTATCGTGGTATTATACAGCAAATTGAAAGTGCACGTCAATTAATGTTTTAATTTTACACTTCATGCATAAGATTCTACCTTCAGTGTATAATTGTCACTTGCAACGAACCACAGTATCAACATGCTCCTATACTTGTGATGTCACGCATATTTTACTTGACACCAATCTTGCGAATGATTCTTTGGAGATTAGCCTCATACCCAATTTTCTCTTTTGTTTCCAGAATGAAGTCTCTGCACACATAAAAGTCGGGAGCTATACTACACTTTTTGCTGAATAGCCTTGTGTGTAGCGTTACACATCGAGGGTTAACCATCGATACCTCGTATCTACATTTTTTGTCACTTGAAGTTGTTGTCTTTTTGTTGAAAGGAGAAACATAGGCAGACTTTCCAGTTGAAGCTTGGTAACAAATAAACCTAAAGAAGTTTATTTTTCACGAAGTTTCAAATGGAAAGTTCGCCAATTTTTCTCCTTTCAAAAAAACTACAACAACAACTTTAGGTGACAAAAATATTAGGTATCAAAGGTTAACCCTCGGTATTATATTAACTTCTTGGTGCACGTGGATACGGGTTCGAGTTCGTGGGGTACTATGAACGTAGTGGTTCAGAACTCACTTTACCCGAAACTGTAAGTCCCGTCGCATCGTTAGAAGCTCAGCGGTTCGTTTCGGTCGTTCGTAATAATTGTTATTGATGATGTTCAATAATAGTTTTTATCTTTGTGCATTGTCTTTGTTCTCTTCTTCCTTATAAAAACATTTCCAAATTAATACCGCCATATTTTGTGTTATTTTGAATGTAAACACTATTTGTCATTGGTACAGAAACAAAATAAAGCTAGTAAAAAGTTAAAGAAAAGTTTTGGTGGTTTGGGGATTCGAATCCATGCTCATGGGCATCAAAAGTCCAACAACCACATGCTTAAATAACTTCGGCCATGAGGGCTAGACGCTAAACAGCTTTCTAATCAGACAAGTCCCTGTACCGCTGCCATTACAGCAAGTTTATGCAGGTATTTTTTTCTTTTCTTATTCCACAGAAGTTGAAAATGTGGAGTTAATATTGATAGTAGACGACTTTACTCACTTAGCCCTTTCAGAAAGTATGTACAGTGGAACGTCCATTAACCGGCACCGTCGGGACCGGGACTGTGACGGTTAATTGAATAGACGGATAACAGAAATTTCATTATAAACGTGTACAGTAACGAGACTTCAAATGGTTTGGAAGATAAATGAAAATAAAACCGTGCACAAATTGATAATACAGAACACTGTACCTACATATTTTATTGACAAAAAACGTTTTTCTTTCTCCTTTTTTTTTTAAAAAAAAGAAAAATACTTGTTATTCAAAAATCTGTTATTAAATAATATATTTTTAATCAAAAATGCTCATTTTTACGATGACGAATAACAGAGTGTGACGGTTAAAAGAGTGACGGTTGATCGAGGTTTTACTGTATATAAAAAGATACATTTTCCGTGGTATCACTCCGTGTGTTATCCGCGTGAGATAAAGGAAAAGCACGTGCAATCTTACGGAGGTACATTTCGCCATCCCCCTGCCCCCACCTTGGAATTCCGAAATAAAAAGCATCCTAGTCGTTTGTACTATGTTTATACCTAAATGTACCGCAAAAATTTTCGTTGGTACACTTCGAGTCAAAAAAATTGCGACAGCGAACTCCGTGCAGCTAGGCAACCCAAATGACACCTTCTTATCCCATAATCGTGTCTGGTAAACAGACCCCCTCTTTCTATTTCCTTCGTCTCGCCCATACTAAAATCAGCAAACATCATGAGCACGTTATTTTTTTTTAAATAGACATGTATTAGTATCGATAAAATGAAAGAATAAAAGCGAGACCAATCAATATACATAAGTTGATGCAGGGAGAAATTTAAACACACAATGAAACATTGAAACCGATGAATGTCTGTTAGACAGAGCCAGAGATATGAGAGAGAGAGAGAGAGAGAGAGAGAGAGAAGAAGAAGAAAAGAAGAAGAAGAAGAAGAAGAAGAGGAACTAAAGATAAAAGTAAGGAATTTAAACGTAGTAAAAAGATTAAGTTCAGTTCCCAAAAAATAGATTTCATTTCCCACAAATCTAACACCAAGATAGAAGTGACTTTTGGACTTTATATTTGTTCAGAGCTCTTCGAATATATAAAGGGTGCTTCAAAAATTCATTAAGTCACTTTCAAAATGGAAACCAAACTTGCTGGTCAGATTAAATACTCATGATTTCCAGTGAAATTCAAGAGTTTTGAGACACATCTAGGATAATGTCAAAAGTGTAACACACATACTTTTGTTCCGCGGGGTTCGGTTGCAAATTCGGTGAAGCTTATTAAATATACTGGTTCGGAATACTTTGAAATCAGGAATTCCGCCAGGATTTTCAGATTGGGGTGTGTAAAGTCAAAATTGGGAAGGTGGACTAGAGTTTTGCACGGTTTCTATCAAAAAGTTCGGGGTAGTCTCCAGAATCTGGGGTTGACAGCCCCACAGGGACCGGGGTCTGGCGGAATCACTGATTGTAACAAACCCAGTAGATACCATAGGCCATACCTTCTATTCCAGACTACGAATGCAAAGTGAACATAAAAAGAGAATGAATGAATGATAATTTTTCTTCTTAATTTCTATCAGAAAGAGCCAAGATAAATCCAAACTGTATGAAAATGAAAAGTTACAAATGTTCAAAAGCAAAATTAGCATGTTCCTTATAGGCATAGTAACCTTTATATATTCCACGTTGCGAACGTGAAAAGAAGATATACATGTAATTATATGTTGGTAAATCAGAGCATGGAAACGAATTTGGTGCCAAACTAATATAAAAATAATTCTTCTCTTGAAATAGCGAAAAAAGTAGGCCATTTGCTACTCATGTCTTAAAATCTATCAGTTCTGGACATGCCACAATATATTCCACCTATTGCTAATATAACGTCCTAATAATTACAACATCACTAGTGTGTATAACAATTCGCACAGATGGAATGAACACGGCAAAGCTGAAACGGTTCACCGGCTGTCAGGGGATGCTGGTCAGGTTTTGGACTGTGTCATCAGGTTTAAGATTCGAACGCATTCTGAAGCGGTGATTCGATCTAGATCAGATAACCCGGAAGATGAAGGAGAGATTGTAATTATTTCATTGCGTTTGAACAGTGTCTGTTTCAGGGGTGACCAGGACGGGAGATTTTACGCCTAAAACACGAAAAATATGACCCCGAAATTCCCAGTTAAATACATTTTCCAGACCGGGTCAATCGGGTTACCGGGTCACTTATGTTTGGGTCAGTCCCTATCACCGGGTCATCGAAACTGGTCCCGAATTGGCTCTGGATCACGCACCTAAAGAGCGAGTGTGTAAAGTAAGGGAAAAAATAAAGGTAAATAGATAGAGAGAAGAAGAGGAGAAAGACGCAGCGAAGACACGATAACAACACATCAAGAAAGAGAGGAAGAGAGAAAGTTAAATGAAAAATACATTATCATTATGCTAAACAGCACACATACTCTTTACTCGGATTCTGCCCAGTGATACTTCGTAAATTCTCCACAATCCGAAGATGAATCTTTGTTTGAATACTTCAGTGTATGCGAAAAAGAAACTGTTTGGTGGGGAATCGAACCCAGGTTTTCAAATTAGAAGTCAAGCACGATAGCGATACTCCACAGGCGACTTTATTAAAGACGTGCTTAACAAATGCTATAGTGTTTGTTTCTACGAATAATAACATGAAAATTAATACTTCATATCAATGTCGTGTTTTTAACTGTCGTGGTATCCCCCTAAGACTTAATTTGGACTTATCCAACCTACGTTCGTAAATCGTTTTCGTCTCTATAGTGACTCAGGTATTTAATTCCACAGTCTGAAGGATTCTCCGTTTTGTATGAAAAGTAATGATTAGATTCTTCACGACCGCTTTATAAAAAAACTTGGCTTAAACAGGATTTGAACCTATATTGGTTTGCTTTAGTACTTAAAAGTCCAGCACTTTTCCTCTACTCCATTTTGCCAACCAAAAACAGCACCCATGAATTACTAAGTTCATCTTTGGAAATAGCCAACTTCGTTCTGTAAGTTCTTTAAACAAAAATGCACGCTAAAATTTTTTTATTCAATCACTTATAGACAAATTAGTGCCCACTAACATCCGAAATAACAAAAGTCCAGGAAAAATGAAATAAACAATAACAGCTTATGCAGTTTCTATGTGTCGTGGAAGTTTAAAGTCACGCTTATAGGAATAAGTATTACTATTATTATTGCAGTGAAACGTTCGATAACTGACAGTTTTATATTCCCTGTAGAACAGCATTGAATATTATGGAAGTAAACTCTGCTTTGTTTTTCTCTTAAAATGTATTTCCCAGAGCAAAAGTCAAAAGTTCTATGATACGGATATTTACGTGTTTTTAAACTACTTCGTTTCTCATTCTATGCATGTGTTTAAAATGACTCCCTTGCAAGAAGGATATTCCAGGATTGTTACATTTTAATTCCTAATATTCCAGGAGTATTCCTAGGTAATTACTTATTAGAAATATTCCGAAACTTGTCCCGGGATTAGAATGCTTGGTATCGTAATATATGTTTAAGGGACTGCAAGAGACAGGTTCAAGCTATGGATATCTATCTAAGAGCTAAATAATAATAATAAAAAAAACTAGATGCTTGTTCCCGTAATATTTTTTTCCGTGAGTATATCATTTTCTTGGACATTGAATGTAGGAGTCAGAACCTATATTGAAATATTCGCTGTTTCGAAAATCCCGTGCTGTGGTTATAGGAGGCGAAAACATTCACTTCACAATACACACACGACACTTTTATTCCTAATTTTCAACCTCCTCTGGCAGTTACATGAAATGTTTACAGAACTACTTTATAAATAGATGTCAATTTTTTGTGTTAATTTTAACTATGCAAATGTTTGAATCAATCGTAATAGGATACAACTGGGGAGTTGTGAATAAAAAACAGTGGCGATCACAGTTGTGAGCTTCGGTTCTCCTCTCCCAACATGTCTGGTCAGCGTTGGAGCAGTAGACAAACTCCTCCTTCCGGGAGAGACCTCATCCTCATCGATACAATATCTGAATACAATCAAATTCAGAAAAAGGGGGAACCACAAGTAAGCGAAATGAGTATGTAAACAAACAAGCAATAAGAATAAGCTGATTTGTTGGATCGTTGGATAACAACAGATTGCTGGCGTGGTTATTAGCTTGATTAGTTAAGTGCACTTTCCACACTGTGAATCATAGGTTCGCTTTCCACCTACGCCAGCGTTTCTCAACCTTTTTCATCCTGCAACTAAAAACATGACCGTTGATATGCTGTATTTGGTAATAAACATCCTAATTACATTATTCAAAACTATTCAACAAATTACATTATTTTAGTAGACCCTAATTATAAAAACAATAAGCAAAATAAAATATCGTCTTCAAAATTTATTAGTTTTAACCTACAAACCCTATCTAAATTAATTTGTTCACCTTCTCTTGCGACTCGATTACACACAACTCATGACACCTCTGCGGGTCGCGACCTCCACGTTGAGAAACCCTGACCTACGCCAATATATTTTTTTTCAAAATCGTAAAATATTTTATTCACTTGATTAGATGCATTTGGGGGAATAATATACACCAACCTCATTTGTAAAACTCCAACTTACTACCTTAGAAAGTAGGGGGAATGCAGCTCGTATTTTGGAACCATTATTATACTACTCAGAAATTGATTTTTTGTGCATGCAATGTGGCCTGATATAAGTTCACTTAAAGAAATGCAATTTTAAAATAGTATAATTTACCAAAATCAAGAAACCAGTGATATTAGCTAGGTGAGAACAATGTGGATTTAGATCGAGCAAGAACAAGAAAGATCCGTTAATTTCTCCTGTAAACCTGGTATGTTATGTCTGTTAGCTACCTTAAAATATTGGCCCTCTTAATTTTGATTCCTCTCTCTGTAATGAAGGCTATTACGTGCATGCAATACGAACATAGATGACGGAGCTTTGTGAGAAAAGAAGAGCATGCTTCGGGATTCGAACTCGCGTCGCCAGCTTTATGGACGAAAAGGGAGAAAATAATAACGCGACGCAGTGCGCACGGCCAAGAAGACATCAGATAGACAGCCTTTAAGCTCAACTCTTACTGAAATAAAAGCCAAGTAAAAGTTATATAATACTGATTTTTGTTTCAGTTAGAGTGTTTCGTGCATTTATAAGTTAATCTTCTATTGACTACTATTTTGTTAGATTCTATATATATGAAAACCTTGTTATATAATTTGTTAAAAGTTTCGAAAACCGTATGTAACGTCCCAAGTGGAAATAAGCAAAACTTCATCGTTAATTATTACAGACATAGCAACATCGCTGTATTATAATTTATTTTATGAACACTAAAAGCAAGAGAAAAGTTCTAATTACTTTTATTCACATATTTTTCGCCACATCACGACTAGATATACAAACATTATTTTCTTCACAAAGATTAGTATGAAAACCCGCGCAGTGGTCACTAATGTTGTTGCAAGGTTGCCACATAGTTCAATTTCTGAACTTAAACTTTCTAAGAGCTGCTAAAGAGTGCGCTATGATTATAATTGACTGAATGTAAAATAACCAAGGGCCTGAAAGACTTCGGCCATAAGGGATACGCGAGTTGGCAAGTTCTATACCGCTAACGTTATTGCAAGTTAATGTAGTTTTTTTTCTTTTCTTATTCCACAGAAGTTGAAAATGTGAAGATAATTTTGATGCTAAGCGACTTCAGTCAGTAAGTTAGTCCGTTCGGAAATTTACAAAAATCTACACTTTCGTGTAATATAGACATATTATGCCGAATCAAATTCAATCCTGAGGCACTTGCTGAAGTAGGAAACCTAATGGTTGTAGATTCGAATCGCCTGCAAGTGACGACTTTTGATACTTAAATAAAAACTGTCAATAGTTTTAATTTTTGTTACGTTCAAGTTGTCATATTGCACGAAGTGTATTAGAACTTTTAATTGCAGTTTTAACTTCTTCATTTGCTAATGACATATTTTGTGTGTGTGTGTGTGATGTTAGCTTCGTTCAGGCTGGTTTACGTTAAAATAAAAGACAATACATGATCGTAATTTAATTTGATAATACTTACCCTAAACTGGATTTATTCTTAAAACTCACATAATATATTCATTTCATCATTCGACATGACAAAAAGGACATGCATACACATGTGTTTACTTACTAAAGAATACATACAGACAAAATATATCACATATACTCAATGTTACACTTTCCTCCCATTTGAACTTCCTAATTTATGGGTGCTGTATTTCGTTGGCAAATTGAAGTAGAGGAAAAGTGCTGGACTTTTAAGTACTAAAGCAAACCAATATAGGTTCAAATCCTGTTTAAGCCAAGCTTTTTTATAAAGCGGTCGTGAAGAATCTAATCATTACTTTTCATACAAAACGGAGAATCCTTCAGACTGTGGAATTAAATACCTGAGTCACTATAGAGAGGAAGACGATTTACGAACGTTGGTTGGAAATGTCCAAATTAAGTCTAAGGGGGACAGTGAAGAACATGACATTGATGTGAAGTATTCATTTTCATGTTATTATTCGTAGAAACAAACACTATAGCATTTGTTAAGCACGTTCTGGATGAAGTCGTCTGTGGAGTATCGCTATCGTGCTCGACTTCTAATTTGAAAACCCGAGTTCGATTCCCCACCAGTCAGTTTCTTTTTCGCATACACTGAAGTTTTCAAACAAAGATTCATCTCCGGATTGTGGAGAACTTAACGAAGTATCACTGGTCAGAATCCGAGTAAACAGTGTGTGTGCTGTTTAGCATAATGGTAATGTATTTTTCATATTTTTCATTGATCTTTCTCTCTTTCTTGATGTATTCTTATCGTGTCTTCGCTGCTTCTTTCTCTTATTTTACTTCTCCCTCTCTCTATTCATGTTTATTTCTTCTCTTAATTTACACACACTGTTTCTGTTGGTGCGTATTCCACAGCCAAATCCAGGCCACTTTCGATGACCCGGTGATAGGGACTGACCCAAACATAAGTGACCCGGTAACCCGATTGACCCGGTCTGGAAAGGTGTCCTCCCATTTCACCTAATCCCATCTCGCCTAACGGTTTATCAGCCAGTGATGTCTCGAAGATAAGAATGTCCGCCATTTTAGGCGAGATGGGAATTCCCATCTCGCCTAAAATGGCG
>JAGDQP010030816.1:8083-22337 GCA_022664845.1 Lepisma saccharinum | reverse complement strand
TTGAAGCAGTGGGTATCGGACTGCATATGGGTCTGGCCGTAGTTACAAAGTTAGTAGCCCGCGTTAATACTGATGTAACTACTGTGATTGATAATATTTAATGAACCATTATCATTCATACTAACAAATACTTCATAAATATCATCTCTCACAGCCGGAACTAAACGAAATAGAAAAGCAACATGAGTATAAAAGATTCTCCCGTTGTTCTCACCACATGGCTTAGTCAGATAAAGGTAATGTTGGAAGGATAGTTTAGCATTATAAGATGATTTAAAAAACAGCGTTAACTATATAAATATGTCGTTAACGTGTTCGCAGCGCCGAACACTGTATTTAAATTATATTGAAATAAAAGACGAAGTTGAAGAAAGTTGGAAAAATTGGTTTCATCTCTCGGCAAAATACTATGAAGCATAGTATTAGAAGCATAAGTTTTCCACAGTATAAGAATATGATAATAATTCTATGAATTTCAACCTTTATGGAATTAGTATTACATTTTCATATAATTTCACACTTAAAACTATTCATTAGCTTCAGTTAAAAATTTCAGATTAAATTTCAAACACAGTTTAATATTTATATATTCATGTACCTTACATTTAACATTGATCCTACTTGTCTATTCCTTATAGTTCTTAAGTTATTATTTCAGATCATTTTAACATATTGATGAGTTAATGTATGATTTTAACTTCTCTTGAGTTATGATTTAAGGTTATTTTAAGTTAATGGTGAGTTAAGGCAGAGTTTGTAATAAGATTGTTTCTTATGTCTACATTTGACATTGACCCCATTCCTCTAATAATGATAGTTCCTGAGATACCATTTCGGGTCAGTCACGGGTCCGGGTACGGGTTTGTCTTAATGTCATTTTTATACCCTTATATTGAAACTTGGTCCCATTCATCTACTGCTTATAGTTCCTGAGATATGTTTTCGGGTCAGTCACGGGTCCGAGCATGAATTCGTCTTAATGTTATTTTTTATACCATTACATTGAAAGTTCGTCCCATTCCTCTAGTCCTTATAGTTCTAGAGATACATTTTCGGACCATTTTGTGTCAGTCACGGTTTCGGGTCCGGGTTTTCCTTAATGTTATTTTTATGCCCTTATATTGACAGTTGGTCCCATTTCTCTAGTGCTTATAGTGTCTGAGATAGGTTTACGGGTCATTTACGGGTTTGGGTACGGGTTTGTCTTAACGTTATTTTTATACCGTTACATTGAAAGTTGGTTGCATTTATCTAATCCTTATAGTCCTTGAGATACGTTTTAGGGTCATTTCGGGCAAGTCACAGGTTCGAATAGGGGTTTGTCTTAACGTTATTTATACTCTTATATTGAAAGTTTGTCTCATTCCTCTAGTGCTTATAGTTTCTGAGGTACTTTTTCGGGTCATTTCGGGTCAATCACGGGTTGGGGTACGAGATTGTCTTAATGTTATTTATTATATCCCTACATTGAAAGTTTGTCCCATTCCTCTAGTCCTTATAGTTCCTGTGATATGTTTTGGGGGTCATTTGGGCTCAATCATGGGTCCGGATAGGGCGCCGGATTAGGGTAGGCCCTTGGGGCTACTCTATCTCCCATACTATAGTGTTTCACGATAAATTACATCTAAGATGTCACCAGGCGAGTGGATATTTTACCACTGGAAGTGCACTCACAGATAATATTCGAAGGACGGTGTCGTTCTGCACTGTTAGAAGCACTATTTCCAAACTTACCTGGAGTTTTCCTCAAAACAAATGTACAGATACCTTCCAAGAATACCGCACTCAGACAGAAAACCTGGATGGTGTGCGAGTTGAAGAATTAACTGACTACATTACGATATCTATATTTTTTTCTTTTGTGTACGTTAGTGCTCTTTTCGTAGCTATCTCATTAAAAATGGGTTTGATTAGAATTCAAAACGCTATATTCTTTTATTTTGTTATTTTCTATCTACTCACACACTTTTCCTGTAAATGAACAAACCGTTTGTTTTACAACTTCTGCCTCCTGAACACCTTTCCATGAAAAATGGTAATTTTTATGGAGAAATATTATACTTTCATTTGAAATTCTGAACGAAATGATCAAATGCTTTAAAAAGAAGCAACCCTACATCCCTGGATGCGTCTCTTGCCCAGCTTTGCATTTGCCAACAGTGAACGGACATAAATGCATTCCTTACGGCTTTGTATTTATTGAAAATATGTGCGTGAATCCTTTTATACTTTTCACGCATAGTTCCTCTTTTATTGATAAAATTAAATAACTGACGCATTTTCTCGCGAGATGTTTTGTAATTTTCAGCTGTTGCACTTATGCTTTCTTTCATACATCCGCGAACTGTTTGCTATTGTAGAAAACTGCTCCATCAGGCTCTTCCTTTTCCTACTATTCGGGGATGATCCGTAATATGAGCTTGAGCTGCTTTCTGCATAGATTTCTGGGGCACTAGACGTTAAAAAATCACATTCGCTGTCACTACCCCATGATGTATTGCTCTCATACCGTAGTAAACCATAATGTAGAATGTGAGTAGAAGTGGTGAACATTTTAATGAATTCCAAGATGACCGCCGCTCGTTTACTTAATATGATAACGTGATCGCAGATGTGATATTAAGATAGGGGTTGTATATTTAGAAGATTATCATGTTTACATATTGTGATAACAACTGGGCGTTTGCTGATCTTATGTTATATTAAGATTAGAAGTGTTTATTTAGAAGACGAAGTATGTACGAGTCATAATATTTGTTAACATTATCATGTTTATGTATTCAGATAACGAAAGGGCATTTGCTGACCTTATGTTATATTAAGATTTGGACTGGTTATTTAGAAAATAAGATGTATTAGTCAGAAAAAATTGTTGAGCTTATCATATTTACAAGAGGGCACTTGTTAACCATATGTTATATTAAGATTAGGAGTATGTATTTAGAAGATACAAGTAGTATTAGTCAGAAAATTTTTAAACTTATCATGTTTACAAGAGAACACTTGGTGTTCGTATTTTATAATGTTTAGATATTTTAACTTTCTTCTGATGTTTGAGGAAACGTGGTTATTTAAGATTTACTATTCAGTTGTGTTCTAGCTATAATAGAGAGAACATTAGCGGATCATTTTTTATAACTTAAGTTGAATCAGGGTTTTATTTTAAAGTGAAATAATTTACACAGTTGAAAACAATATTATGACTGTCATTATCTGTTAGTAAGTTTTTTTCATTTTTATTACTTAGATTATTTTAAATGTGAGTGTAAAGTGAAAATTGGGAAGATGTATTATTTCAAACATCATTTAGTGAACAGTAGATGAAATCCTCAAACATCAAAGATAAAATATTATTTTTTTCTATGAACAATGAATGTTTAGGTAGAAATAGGATAATTTTATAAATTAATAACCAAGGATGAAATCCTCACACAACAGGAAAAATTTCTGCTATCTCATATGAACACAAAATGTTTAGGTAGAAATATTCAGACTTTTATCCTTGCTTGCCACATTTTCAATTATTAATTTAGAATGAGATCATTATGCAATAGTGAAAATCTCTGATATTTCATATGATGGCGGTAGGGTTTGCCAGTTTCGTACCAGCTCATGCCGTGTGAGCTTTGTGGTTGGCAAACACGGTGTGCGTGGTTTTTTTAGGGTTCTCTCGTTTCCTCACACTTTTGTCATTTCACTAATTCATCCCATCATCATCCATCCGGTCTGAGCAATAGTTGTCTAAAGGCCTTAAATAAATTCAAATTTAGGGCAGCCCGTGAGTTTTCTCCGGGATGTTCCCGGTTCTTTCCACTTTCTTCATTCCACCAATTTATCTCATCTTCATGTATATGGCCTGAGCCATAGTTGAATAAAAGCCTTAAATAAAATCAAATTCAAATTTAAAGATGGCCATTGAACGGAGACCGGGATTGTTTCCAATAATTTTTCATTCCTTTACCAACTGAGCTACGGCAGTTTACCACAAATGAATGCGCTCACAACTAAATTAATAAAGGCCGCCGGTGGTCGGCCACTGAGAGAAAAAATTTCACTCACCTTCTAATATGAACACGATTTCCTAAAAATATTAAGAATCCAATAACAATATACTAGCATACTTTTTACAATTTTAATGGATCAATTTAAAAGTAATTGCGTAAAAATTATTTACACATTAATAACAATCTTCAATGTTGTTTTCGTCGGAACACTGTAATAAGGAAAGAGTAAAATGCTATTCCACTATAAAAAATAGGTAGCCAGTGCAGTTTAAAGGTAATAATTAATAAAATATATTCTTCGTTTTTCCATCATAAAGCTTTTACCTACTTTGCCTTGAGAGAAACATCTTTACTTCACTAGATTTTAAATGAAACTGAGTGACTTGACTTCTTTATCACGTTTTCTTTTTTTGGAAAGAAAGATAAGAACGCGTCATTGATAAGAAAATGATAATTCCATTGACCCTTGCTACATAAAATGAGAATGAGTAATGCTCATACAAGATAGTCATGTTCAGATGTCCAGTATAAGCTCTATGATACCAGTAAGAGAAACTTCTAGTTTTTAACTTCTTGTTTTGTTTAAATGAAAGAAGAAAGGAAATATTTCACTAGAGAATAATGGCTACGTTAAAGTAATAGACCTAAAGTGATTTAAAAAATAACTTAGGAACCATAAGGAATAGACGAATGGGACCAATTTTTAATGTAAGGGTATAAGAAACAATATTAAGACAAACCCGTACCCTAACCTGCGACTGAGTTAAAATGAACCGGAAATGTAACTCAGGAACTATAATGACTAGATCAATGGGACCAACTTTCACCGTAAGGGCATCAGAAACTATATTAAGGAAAACCCGTATTCTGACCCGCGACTGACCCAATATGACTCAAACCCGTACCTCAGGAACTATAAAACTAGAGGAATGATAGTTACCATCTTTCAAGGTAAGGGTATAAAAAATAATATTAAGACAAACCTAACCCTGATCCACAGTGAACCCGAAATTACCCTAATACGTATCCCAGGAACTATAAGCACTAGAAAAATTGGACAAACTTTCAATAGAAGGGTATAAAAATACCCTCAAGACAAACCCATATAATCAAACCCATGACTGACCCAAAATGACCCGAGGACATATCCCAGAAACTATAAGCACTAAGGAAATACGACCAATTTTCAATTTAAGGGTAAGAAAATAACATTAAGACAAACCCAGACCCGGACCCGTGACTGACCCGAAAACATATCTCAGGAAGTATAAGGACTAGAGGAATGGGATCAAATTACAATGTAAGAATATAAAAATAGCATTAAAACAAACTCGTACTTGAACCCGTGACTGACCCGAAAACGTATCTAAGAAACTATGAGCACTAGAGGGATGGGAACAACTTTCAATATAAGGGTATAAGAAATAACATTAAGACAAGCTCGTACCCGGATCAGCGACTGAACCGAAATGACCAAAAAATGTATCTCAGGAACTATAAGCACTAGGAGAATGGGACCAACTTTCAATGAAAAGTTATAAAAATAACATTAAGACGAACCCACACCCGGACCCGTGACTGACGAGAAATGACCAGAAATAGTTTCTCAGGAACTATAGGCACTAGAAGAATGGGACCAACCTTCAATGTAAGGGTACAAAAATAACGTTAAGACAAACGCGTGCACAACCCGTGACTGACACGAGATGACCCGAAAACGTATTTAAGGAACAATCAGCACTAAAATGTAACCACCTTTCAATGTAAGGGTTTAAAAATAACGTTAAGAAAAACCCGTACCCGAACCCGTGAATAATACGAAATAACCCGAAAACTTATGTCAGGAACTATAAACATTAGAGGAATGGGACGAATTTCAATGCAAGATTATAAAAAATAACGTTAAGAGAAACCACTACTTGAAGCTGCGTGTGACCCAAGATGACTCGAAAACGTATCTCAGGAACTAGAAGCACTAGAGAAATTGGACCAATTCTCAATGTAAGAGTATAAAAATAACGTACAGACATACTCGTACTCAAACCCGTGACTGACCCGAAAAAGTACCTCAGAAACTATAAGCACTAGAGGAATGGGACAAACGTTCAATATAAGGGTATAAAAATAACTTTACGACAAACACGGACCCGTGAAAGACCCGAAATGACCCAAAATTGTATCTCAGGAACTATAATGACTACAGAAATGCGATCATGTTCAAATGTAGACATAGGAAACACTCTTATAAAGAACTCTACCTTAATTCACCATAAACTTGAAATCATAACTCAGGACAAATTAGAATCATACATTAACTCATCAATATATTAAAATGATCTCAAATAATAACTTAAGAGTTGTAAGGAAAAGACAAGTGTTATCAATCTTAAATGTAAGGTTTAAGAATGTATAAATATTAACCTGTGTTTGAAGTTTAATCTGAATTTTTTAACTGAAGCTAATGAATAGTTTTAAGTGTCAAATTATATGAAAATGTAATAGTAATTCCATAAAAGTTGAAAATCATAGAACAATTATCAAATTCTTATACCATGAAAAACTTTAGAAATTAAAGCATAAAAAATAATTTCAGATCATTATCTTCAATCAAACATATCAATACATTCTACCGATTTTTTTTAAAAAATAAAGGTAAAGGAAGCTATGGAATTGACTACTGCGGATCGAGTGATTGTTGCTGAGAAGGAGAAAAAATTTCAGAACCCAGATTCTATGTTTAATACATGTTTTCAGCTATGTACACTGGGATTTGATGGTATTTTGCCGAGACATGAAACCAATTTTTCCAACTTTCTTCTTCAACTTCGTCTTTTATTTTAATATAATTTAAATATAGTGTCCGGCGCCTGCGAACATGTTAACGACCTTTTTTTACTAGCTAACGCTGGCTTGTTTAAATCATCTTATAATGCTAAAACTACTATTCCAATATTATCTATAGCTGACTAATATATGTGGCGAGAACAAAGGCAGAATCTTTTATCCTCATGTTGCCTGTCTATTTGGTTTAATTCCGACCGTGACAGATATTTATGAAGTATATGTTAGTATGAATGATACTGGTTCATTAGATATTATCAATCGCACTCGGGACTTCTGGATTTCTCTCGGAGATTTTTCGTTTCCTGTAATGTCTATTTCTACATCTTCTTCTACCACTGCTGTTGCTACTTCTGCTCCAGTCAATATAGCTACATCAGTATTAACGTGGCTACTTTTATAACTACGGCTAGACCCATATGCAGTCCGATACCCTCTACTTCAAATGTTCTTATCACTTCTGTCCTGCCTCCTTCCCCTTTATCTTCTACCTTAACTACTATCGATAATCAAGTTAGTTCTTGTTGTGCTACGAACTGTGTTCTTTTTCCTAAGGGTACGGTAAGGAGATATGTAACTAGGCCTATAATTATTTTCAAGGTCATGTAGATTCTTAACTAGTGATGCTGTTAATGACATTTTGAAGAAGAGTGATGAGGTGAAACATCCAGTAGAGTCTGTGTTATTACAGGAGGGAACAGGGCGTGATTATTTTGAAGTTTCGGCGAACTGGGTCGCGATTTTGGTGTATTTGTTTGAAAGGAAAATAAATCTTCATACGTGACAACGCTCGTGCTTAAAAGCTGACACCTACTAACTATGTTGAGAAGTTATTTGAATTTGCACTTGAGCATTTGCTCTCTGGTGTAGATCCACAATCATGGGGAGAATTCAGTATTGAAAGCATCAACACCGTCAATCGGAAAGATGTCTTGATTCCATTGCGTAGACGTATCCATCTGAATCCAGAGCATATTTTGCGTTTGATTTATAATGTTCTCAATTCGAACGCTTATTTCCTACTAGCTGACAATGTAGTCAGTAAGGCTAACATATCCCTTCCAGTTCGCAGATAAGGCAGAGGTAAGAAGAAAACGATAATTACAAGTACTTACCGTTGGAGGAGTACTTAAAAGTTAAGATTATTGCAGTCTCAAAATTAGGAGCGAACTCGTATGATTGTCTCTCTAAAGCTTTAATTATGGCCGAGAAAGAAGCATTGTGGGAGTATAATAAGGTAGCTTATATGAAGAACTGGAAGAAATAAGCTAAAGACTTATGTGAGAGGGCAAATGTTGATTTTTCTAGTTTTGTTTGGGAATGTTGATGATACTAAGATATTTCAAAACTATTATGTTAATAAATTCCCAATTGTAGTATACACATTAAAACCAGGTAATCGAAACACTGAAATCATTCATAGTGGTAATGTGCACACCATGGAGAAAATCTTTTTATTTTATAGTAACTGTCATTTTGACATTATTGATACTATTACTGCTTTTTAAGGAGTAAGGAATACTGTAGAGATTGTTTGAAACCACATGTTGAGCGTAACAGACATAGATTCGAATATTTGTGTGAGAATTGTGAAGAGTCCCATAATTTTGAAACTTCTAACGGTGAGAGTCCTATTACTTCTACGAGTTGTTTCAGAACGTTCCCTTCGCCGTCATACTATCGTAATCATAGTGTAAATGCGAAGGGAATACCTGTATGTTACTATGGTAAACTCTGTCCACAGTGTGGTGTTAAGCTGGATACCCGGAGGAGGAATAAAAACAATGGCCATGAATATGTTGAGCATTATTGTAGTGAGTGTAAGTTGTTTGTTAAGGAAGATCATTTCTCTTTCGTGCAAAAGTCGAAAGGAAAACGAGAAACTAATTTCCTCTATGTAGTATATGACATTGAGACACTGCTACTAAAGGTAAATGAAAAGGTGAACGTGAACACCGGGCAAACCTCATTTGTGCCTCACATCACTATTTTTGATGTAAGAATAAGATGGGGACAATTACAAATGCTTTGAATGTGGTAATACACAAGGTGAAAGAGAATGATTTACATTACTGAAGGTTTTAAAAAACGTCCTCAGTCAAGATCAAAGATTGAAAATCGTGACTCGTCTTGCACACATTGTTGGAGAACTCGGTTCCGTGTTCATTGGGCGTAAAACTATTCAAGGGTAACAAATCGCTCCTCAAATTTTAAAAGGTGCCAAAATCATTCAAATGACTGAACTCAATATAATTTTTAGAAACACTTATATCTTAATGCCTGTTAAACTATCAAAATTACTGGCAACCATGGGTTTGATCACGACTTTAAAAAAAGGGAAATTTTCCGTTCCTATTACGAAAATCAGAACTATGGTTCTGACCGTCCTGAACTTAAACTGTTCGATGATAAAGGGAGTTCGGAAAGATAGCATGAAGCGTTGGAGGTTTGGCATGAGGAGTGTGTTCAAAAGAGACGTATCTTTAACTTGAAACTAGGAATGTTAGCTTATTGCAAGAACGATGTAAGAATTCTGATAGAAGCGGTTATTAAAATCTCGTACCTACCTGAAGAAAAGACTGATGGGATTCAGTTTTTTCTTCAGGTGATTACGATTGCTAGCTGTGCTATGGAAAGTTTTTGATCTCGTTATTTGAAGTATATAACATTCCTATCATTCCTTATTTCGGGTATCGACAACGTAATTCACAGAATAAGAAGGCTAGTTGAAGTATATGGAATTCATAGAAGATGGTGTTTCAATTCAAACGGCCGGATATGATGAAAAACATCGTACTGCCTATGAATTCTTTGGTTGTTTCTGGCATGGTCATTCACGTATTTAGCAGGGTCGTTCCGTGCCCTTTAATGATATGAATTGTGAAACGTTAAATGATCGAGATATTGTTACGTTGACGAGAAAGAAATACTTAGAATTGCGAACTATAGATTCTAGAAATCTACGAATGTGATTGCGATCGGCAATTGGAGGAAAATCCACATATTCGACAATTTATTAAAGATCACTGTAAAAATGTTGAACGCGGATCCCTAAAGAGTCAATTAAGCGAGAACGGACTGAAGTGTTCTGTGCTTTCTATGAATGTGGAGTAGATAAATTTATTGCTTATTTTTACAGTTTTCCTTGTTATCGCCCTAGTGAAGAGGAAAAGTAGAAGTACATTGAGGAGTATACTAAACATGAAGGAGTAAATCTCAATTATATTAGTATCTGAGAAAATTCAGGTTTGCGTTATATCGCAAATTATTTTTAAATTCTCTATTCGGAAAGTGGGGACAGAGAACGGATTTAATGAAGACCAGGGTAGTCACTGATGCTAAATCGTTCTGGGAAATTTTCCGAACACCCCACTTTGAAGTACATAATTGTATTCGGGTCGGAGAAAACGCATTACTACTAAATACAAGGATATGGAAAATGTAAACACTCCTTTATTCTTCTACAATGTTATTTTAGCATTTTTCATTTCACCATGGGCTAGATTAAAACTATATTGTTTATTAAAAAATTAGGGACTGAAAATCTTTCTTACTGTGATACAGATTATGTTTTTTTAGGCAAAAGAGAAATCAACCTCCATTGTTTCATATAGGCGACTTAACGAACGAAGTTGAAGAGGGGTGGGAGATCTCTATTTTCATTGGGTTAGGACCAAATCATTATTCATATACGAAATGATAAATCAAACGGGCAAAATTGAATCTATTTTTAAGATTCAGGGTATTACTTTTACTTCACGTGCTTTGAAAACAATTAATTTCGATCTTTTTCTAAATTTAGTAAAGCATAGTTATGAAAAGAAAAAAATGAGTAAACCTAATGGCATCTATAGGAGGCCCGGGTTCAAAATTGTCTTGACCTGAAATAAAAACTCATCAGAATGTACCGAGTAAAAGAATATTTCATAATGAATTTGAAACCTTGCATTTGGGTTATAAGAAAGAAAAGCTGATTAATTAAAGTTCATTTATCTTCGTCCTCTAGTTTTCCATTTCTTTATTTTGTTACTATTCTCCTTTCGGGTCCCAGCAGGGTTGGAAAAACTAATTTTGTAAATAAATTATTAATTCATCATCAACTGATATTTTCTAGTCAATTCAAAGAAATACTTTGGTGCTATGGCGCTGTGATACTTAAGTTATCTAGTCAGATAAGTAATATTCGTTTTGTTTTCGAATTCATCGCATGAATACTTTTGAAACGCAAGAAAATTCCCTTCTAGTTTTTGATAATTGTATGAGTGATACTAAAGCTGAAGTTTCTAACCTATTCACAAAGCTGGCTCATGATAAAGATCTAAGTGTAATTTTGATAGTTCGAAATGTATTTCCAAAACAAAAAACATGCACGTAACATATTATTAAACGCCCATTACCTAATCTGTTTTAAGAATCTTAGAGATAAGTTGCAAACACAATATATAGCAAGAAAACTTATGCCACAGTATAGTAAAGAAGTCATTCAAGTGTTTGAAATACAACAGCAGAACCTCATTCGTATTTACTTTTTGATTTAAGTCAATCTATACTGAATGCTCTACGTCTACGAATAAATATATTTCCAGGTGAAACTATTGACATCTATGCACATGTAAAACACATGAATAAACCAATTCATGTCAGTCACTATCAAGATGTCAAGCATAAAACATCATCTGAATGAGCTACAAGCTATTTCTAAATGTAAGAATAAGAAACGTAAAGCACTACCTCAAAGTGCACCTAGTGGTGTTATTCGAGCTATTGGACAAGTAGTTAAAAAATTTAAATTGTGACTTTATACTTTCTCCTCGTCAGAAATGAATGTTACGTCGACGTAAGAACACATTGCGAGCATTCTCTCTTAAACGTTTAGGTTTAAAAAAGAAACGAAAACTTTTAGTGCAAAAAGGCTGTGCTTTTCTATATTAATTATTATGTCCGATCTTAAGTACTGTTGCTGGAAGTTTATTTAATCGTTAAAATGTCTTCCCAATTTCAAAAAAAGGGTACTTATTCCAGAAAATGCTAGTGCTAAAATCTATTCTACTTTGAAGACTGTAAAGCCTCCTCAAACATGTTCGGTTAATGACATGGATGAAATTTTAAATCGAACCGATCTCTCTATGGATCAAAAATAGAAATCTAACAACAAGCATTACATCGTTATTTAGAATATACTCCACAGACTCAAAAACCAGTTGTATTACTCGTTTATAATTCTGAATCTTCAAATAAGTTATCCATGATTCAATATTATTATTTGTTCAGTACCGTAATCATTTGCTAAAAAGGCTCAAGTATTATTAAACCTCCTGTAAGCTAGTAATAGTATCACTTGTGATCAGACTGGCACAGTATCCATAGCTAACACAATAATTCTAGGTTCAAATATTAATGATTTTATCAATGGTATGATAAGAATTCGAAAGACTGCTAGATATAAAGTTGGCATTCAAGATTTTAAAGAATTATTACAAAACGTTAATATTCCCTTAGAATTAGTTAATTTTCAATTTGGAGTTAAATTAGTATCGCAGGTTAAAATAGTATTGATGTTATCAATGATGTGGTAAGAACACGAAAGACGCCTAGAAATCCACTTGGTATTGATGATTTTAAAAATGTATTAGAGATATTAATATTTCATAAGAATTAATTAGTTTTCAATTTGGGGCCTGGTTAATTAAGGATATTAAAGTTGTAAACAAAAAGGACAGTAAACTAGAAAAGAAAAAGAAGAGTAAAGTAATAAAGAAACGATTTTTTCCTTATTTAAGAATTATAAACAATACAAGATTTAAAATTTGTCTTAATAAAATGTATTATGCGTATGCAGATTCAAATTCTTTAGGTAGTATCTTCTTAATGAAAAAAATCATAATGTAGAAGTTGTTAGTGTTGAACGTATGATGAATGTTGGTCCTATACTAGTGAAAGAAAATCCTATAATTATTCAATATAAAAATTGAGATAAAATCTTTTTTAGATTTTTAAATTCAAATTTTGATATAATTTCTATAATATATAATAATATACCTATAGTAAAATACAATAAATATAACAGCCAAACACATAAACAAGCCATCAGAACCTCCAACCTCTTCCATTGCCATGTATGGTCCAGCTCCTTCAGGAAACATTTCATCTGCTACAACGGTAGGCTTCATGTTAACGGTTATCTACTTATAATTATGGATAGTGACAAACATTCCGTCAAATAAATCAAAATTACAGTAGGAATATCTCATCTAATTCCTTGCCTTTGGGTATGGATCTATGGATTGAAGCTACATTATCTCTTTGAATTGCCATGCTTATTCTTTGGATAAAAAAGGTGCTTGCTCTATCATCACCAGATGATTCTGTGATACGTTTACCTATTTCTTTTATGTAGTTGAGGCTTTCTTTTCCAAATTTACCACTGGATTCGCTAGCAATGGGTTATACAATTATAATATATTTATATTATTCGCTTGGATTAATTAAGTAATTAACTTGATTATAAAAGTGAATAATAACAAAGAAGTGACATAAAAAACTTTGTTACAACAACTACGAAAAGCATTTTACCATATTTTCCAGTGAGTATTATTTTTAGGCTGTTATGTGATTTTGTAACATAAGCATACTTGAATGGATTTTGAAAACAATAACAAGTGACGACAATGTCGAGTGAAAGGTGCCAGCCTTGTTTGCTTTAGTTAAAAATAAGAGCATAACATCCACCTACTGGTGAACATTGAAGCATTTGAAAGGTGGTAAACTGGTTAACTATAAATTTGTATAAATACTAGCCCTTTTGAGGAGATCATTCTATTCTGCTCGCATTCTATCTGACGCTACTCGATACTCGACGCTACTTTTTAGTTAATCTGCTATTTGCATAAGCGTCGACTCTTTGTTCCTTAACACTTGAACTCTGACAGAGATAAACTATTCAATTTAGATGATTCGGACAGTTAAAAGTTCTCTACAATTATTCTGTTCAGTCGAATTTCAGTATTGTTTACCCCTATACATATCTTGCATCACCATGCTGAACGCGTAAGTAAATCTGGGAACTCTGTGCCTTTTGATCCTTACTTAATTAATCAATTGGTCATCGCTCTGATGAGCAATCATTTCAGTTTCCATTCGCAGTAACTTACTAAAAAAATATTCTTGCTTAGGCTAGCATTGGTCTCCTAGCGAAGACTTATAACTATACATTTTATTTCAATTTTATTTTGACCAGATATGCCCCTGATTAATTCAGGATACTTTTGTATGAACTTGACGGCGGAAGATACGGAATAAATTATCAATATGCGTCTTATTTAGACTCTGTTTTTTTATTTACATATATCTCCTAGTCTTGTAATAATTCCCCTATTCGTTTTATTACCCGTCCTTCAAATATCACTATA
>JAGDQP010030814.1:11212-22338 GCA_022664845.1 Lepisma saccharinum | reverse complement strand
TTTCTAGCCGGCGACCCACAATTATTTTATTTTGTATAATATTAGCTATTCATATCAAAACATAACAGTTAATTTCTTGTATTTATAATGAATGTTCTAATTATATTATCCAAAATTATTCAGCAAACTACATTATCTTTAGTCATTAAAAACTGCAAGCGAAATAAAATACTTTCTTTGAAATTTATTAGTTTTAAACTACAAAACCCTAGTTAAATTAATTTTTTGACCTTCCCTCGCGAAACCCCTTGCGCACAACTCGCGCCCCCAGGTTGAAAAAGTGAACAGAAGAAGTCAAAAGTAAATAGAAGAAAACGTATACGTATGGACTTAATCACATTCCCAATCCATGGTGAGATGCCGAGTAGCGATAGCGAGAGAAGATGATGGACAGGTTGTTGTTGATATTATATATATAACTGGGAGGAGACCCCTTAATTTCTCTTGCTAAGGCTTAAGGGAACCCACTGGAGTAGACGCCTAATGTCCAATACATACGTTCACGTCATGGGGTTTGTTAGTACCCAAGCAACTGCTTGGCGAACGAACATGGATGGGCTGCTCACCAACCCACATTAGCAGACAGGGTTGTGAGTCAAATGTCAGCACCTCTCCTTTCTTTCCACATGATGGTACAAGTAAGGATACAGCATCGGAGGCGGGAGGACTTCATTGCCCGGAGGAGAGAATGCAGCTGGCAACGGCAGCGGTAAGTTCTGCAGGAAGTCAGAGGGTCAAAATACCCGGGTTTGGGCTGTAGACTGCCAGGACACCCACACGGCAACTCGAACGGACCTATACGTGGCGACTCTCAAATGTCAGTCACTTGCAGGAGAGAACAAATTAGAAGAATTGCAGAATGAACTAACAAGGATTAAGTGGGACATCATAGGACTATCAGAAGTGTGGAGGAAGAATGAAGGAACAGTTGAAACTACCGTCGGGGCACACGTTCTACTTCAAAGGAATAGAAACTGGAAAACCGACAGGCGTTCGCTTTATAATTAATAAAGACCTGAAGTCACGGACCACAGAAATTGAAGGAATTTCAGTTAGAATCGCACGGGTAATAGTAAAGATAAACAACAGATACAGTGTGGAAATTATACAAGTGTATGCTCCAACAGGCTCACACCCGGAGGAGGAAATCAAAGACCTATATGAGGAAATACAGAAGATTTTGGATAGTAGCAAATCGCATTAGAAAATTGTAATGGGAGAATTCAATGCGAAAGTAGGAGCCAAGCAGAGCAGTGACACGAAAGTTGGAAACTTAGGATTTGGCAAAAGAAACAAGATAGGAGAGAAGTTAGTGGAATTCTCAGAAGCTAACAGACTGTTCATTTCCAATACATTTTTCAAGAAACCGCTCGAAAGGAAGTGGCCATGGAAAGGCCCAAATGGGAACAAAAACGAAAGAGACTACGTTCTATTGAATAACAAGGCTATTCTGCAAAACGTGTCTGTTCCTAACAGTTTCAAAGTCTTGAGTGATCATAGGATGGTGAAACTAGGTAAGCTAGTGATCATAGGTAAGCTGAAACTAAATACTAGACTTGAGAGAAAGAAGCTTATCAGAGGAAAACCGCCACTTTTACGCTAAGTAACAGATTTAACGACCTGCAAGAATTAGAGGATGAAGAAGACATCAATAGCAGAAATAAAATACTGACCGAGATAATGATAGAAACAGCCAAGGAAATAGCAGGCACCAGAAAGAAAAAAGAGCGCAAAATCTCAAAAGAGACTAAACTCTTGATGAAGAAAAGAAGGGAAATGAGAGAAGAGGAAAATTACGTAAAAAGGATTGAATACATAGAGCTAAATTAAACCGTAAGGAAGAAATTAAGAGAGTATGTACAAAGATATAACAAAAATATTGTTAGAAATACAATCGAGGAAAACAAGAACCTGAAGAAAACTAAACAGCAGTTCATGATAGGGAGAAAGCAAATAATTGCAGTTAAGAGACCTGACGGGAAGAAATAAGGAAGAAATTATAAGAATATTTGAAAATTTCTACAGAGAATTGTACTACTCGTATTTCGAAGAAGAGCTAGGAAGTGAAGACTGAGAAGAAAATGATGTAGATGCCCCAGACGTAATGGAAGAAGAAGTGGATAAAGTACTTCGAGGAATGAAGAACGGAAAATCGCCAGGAGAAGATGGACTCACAGCAGAGATGTTTAAATGGGGAGGTGAAAAGATCAAAGAGAAAGTTGCGAAATTATTCTCAATGTGCCTGAGGAAGAGAGAAATACCCTCAGGTTGGAATAATGCTGCTATAATTTTGTTGTTCAAGAAAGAGGACAAAGAACGCGTCGAAAACTACTGACCAATTAGTTTACTGTAAGTTCTATACAAAATGTTCACCAAAGTTATTTTGAATCGTATTGAACGGGACTTGGATTTTAACTAGGGAACGGAACAAGCCGGATTTCGTGGAAGGTGGAAGATGGACGACAAATGTACTACATTTGATTCCAAGAGACAAAAATACCGAGACGACGACCAAATACAGGATGGGTAGATGAAATCAATGGTTTTTTCAGGAGCTATATTGATGAGGATAGCAGCAGACCGAGATATGTGGAAAGAAAAGGAGGAGGCCTTCATCCAGCAGTGGATAGAAAACAGCTGAATATGATGATGATGATATATAATAACAATAATAGGATCTACTATTGTTTATCACAACTTAGGCTTTTCTAATATTCAGTCCTTTTGGATCGGCCCTGTGAAGTTTAACCAAACATATGAAACCAGGATTTCATTTTCGAAAAACATAATAACGCTGTGCACTGATGACGTCAAAATTCCTCGTTAGGTGAAAAGGAATTGGCCAAACGTGAAGACAAGAGATGGCCAAATCTGGATAGAAGATTATCCGGAAATAGGATGGATTACTACTCATGGGATCACAGATATTAAGCCAGTCATTAGAGACATAAAAAAGATGTTTTGGTGAAAAAGGTTGAGGAGTTTTGAAATTTGGCAGAAGTGTACCATAATGTTCCTTTGGGAACACCCTGTTGTTTGTGGAAATATAGGTTGAAACAATGGTATACGGGGTATGAGTTTTGCCCATCAGCAGTTATATTATAAAAATAATATAAGTTCTTTAATTAATAAAAAGAGTCTCCCGTACCAAAGTAATTATACAAGCTGAAAAGTTATAATATAACTTTTCTGGATTCTTCTTATTGGGTGTAGGCCTCGTAGAAGAGAGAAGGATTTGGTATAGCACCAGTCCGCAGCAACTGAGTGCTGGAATGAAGGTACCAGTCCGTCAGCAAGTGAGTACCGGATTTTGTGTCAGTCCGCAGCAACTGAGCACAGGTTCAACTGGGTAGCCCACCTATCCGACAGCAACAGTGAGCAGGATAGGAAACCCTCCAGTCCGACAGCAACTGAGAGAGCGGTTTTAGGAAGCACACCAGTCCGACAGCAACTTAGTGTACAGGTTTGAAGGAGCGTACCAGTCCGAAGCAACTGAGTACTAGGAAAGGGGAGAGAAGTGATCACCCGGGAAAGTGATCGTTTACATTGGTGTATCGGTGTTTTATAGATCCAAATTTGCTGATGTCGCTAACTCCTCCTTCGTATCGGTGGTAGCTCCATCGGTGGCTTCTTGATGAAACTCAATTTGTCGTCTGCGCTGTTTACGTTTCCCTTGATTGTTTGTGTTGTAACACTCGTATCACACACGCAATACACACTACTATCTTGTTTATATTTTGATTATGAGCGACGCGGCACTTGGAACGTTACAGTACACTAGGGGGGCCTAACTAACTATAAGGTTAAATTTGTGACCTTGAGGTAATCTCTCTCGTGACGTATTTCAGGTAATCTCTCTCGAGGTACTTGTGAGTGTGGCGCTACCCCTAGATTACAATCCGCCACTGTTCTTGGTAAATATCCCATAAGTAAGAAATGAGCCGATTCTTTTAAATTAGTCTGGATTGCCGCGTTTCAAGCAAAAACAGCTTTGGGTAGATGTTGAGGCCAAGAGTCCATATCCTCTTGCGTATAGAATTTTAAGACAATTTGTAGATGACGTCCTGAAATTTCGGCCAAGCCGCTTCTACTGTGAGAGTACGATGGACTGTACTTTAACTCGAAGTTGTATTTTTCTGCTAATTTTCTTACTGCTTCGCTTTTATGTACTGGATAAGAGTCCAAAGTAACAGTTTTGGGAGCACCAAAACCATTATAACCTGGTCTTCTAAAAATTCGGTGACTGTTTAGGCGGAAGCAGTTTCCACTATCTGCGCCCTTATGTATCGTGTTGCAGCCTCAATTCCTAAATGGATAAACCTCCTTGTCCCTTTGTACGGAATAGGTCCAAAGGTATCAAATATTATATGTTCCGATATTTTATGTATAGGATGTTCCAAAAGTTCGGCCTGTTTTTTCTTTGGATGGTTCTTAAGTTTTTGACAACTTTCACAGATACGAATTTTATATGCTAAAAAGCTTTGAAGTTAGGCATGTAGTACTTTTGTAACGTCATTCTATATATGATAGTATGTTAAAACCAACGTGGCCAGAAGTAGAATCGCAATATATGTTCTCAAATCACTGGTCGCCAATTTTTTTTCGAACACATAGGAGGAATATTTGCCCATGTGTTGGGTGTTTCCTGGTTCTATTAAGAACACCATCTTTTAAACAGTAGAGCTTCGCACTTCGCACTTCGCACTTCGCAACACCGATGTCTTAGCCGGTTCTATACCCATTAGTGCATTAATGATGTCAGAAAAATAAGGGTCAGTTTTCTGTGCTTGTTTAAGAGTTTCTAATGATGAAAAATTTTGAATGCATAGATTCGTATCTAGAGTGTTCGATCTAAAAGCTATTACTTCCTCAGAGTCGTGAATATTGTATGTTGTCTTCTCTCTGTTCGCTATCTGACTTTCCAGTTTTCTTTCCTGGTTTTCCTCAGTACCATCTTTTTCTTCCTTCTCTATAATTTCTCGAGATTCAAGTCAGGAGAACAGGTCATCTGGTTGGTTAATACACTCTTTGTGTATTACATCAAATATATAATCAGGCAGGAAAGGCGAAATCCAGTAAACACGATCAGGAGCGGTCTGTAGATTAAGTAAAGAGCGAGCGTCTGTAAAAAGTTTGAATGGGCGATTCAGCAGATAATATCAAAATTTACGACAAGCGTAGAGAATCGAGTAAAGCTCGTGTAACCACGATGATGCCTTTCTTTCAGATTTTGATAGTCTGCGACTGCAATACGAGACGACTTTCTCTTCCTTAGTTTTTGGATTATAACAGGTCAGAATAGCCCCTGCCTGAATACTAGAACTATCTGCGTAAACTCTTATTTCTTGAGATTCATCGAAGTGCGCAAGAGAAGGTGCGTTCAAGATATCCTTCTTTAGCTGTTCAAAAAGTTCATTCAGTTCAGGTGTCCACTTAAATTTATTTCCTTTCATGAGAAGCACTTCTCGCTAAAGTTTTTGACGTGAGAACGAACAAAACTGCAAGTTCCAATGAATCCTTTAAGTTGCCTTTTCGTGTTGGGGTGTTTGAAATCTCTTATTTTTCTTCCTATTTTCGGAGAGATTGCTATTTCCTCTCCAGATAGAGTAAATCCAAGTACTTGTAATTTTGAGTATAGGAGGTGTGTTTTGCGAGGAGATGCGCGAAAAACATGTGATCTTAACTTACGGAGCAGCAAACGTAAGTGTTCTATTTGTTCCTCCGTCGTGCAGTTACTCACGATAATGTCATCTGCGAAAGATGTTATTGTATTAGGTAAACCATCTAGCATCATTCTGATTACTATCGAGAGCGACTGGCTACTAGTTGCCGCACCCATTGTACAGCGGCAGAATTGGTAGGTCTTCCGTGTATGAGTTACCTCAAACGACATGTATTTCCAACTCTTTGGATGGAGTTCTATTTGATGGAAGCTGGAAGACAAGTCAATTGTACTTATTAGAGTTTTACCCCTTATACTAGGTATAAAATCGTCTGTTCTGAAACGGTATTGATAAATTCTTCGTGAATTTATTGCATTCTATTAATGAAAGAACTATACGAAATTCCTTAGAACCTGGCTTACGAACAAGCAGCATGGGTGAAGAGAATTCACTTGTGAATGTTTCACGTAGTATGCCCGTTCGTATCAGCTCCTGAATTTGAGAATCTACTTGCTTGCGGACGACCACAGTGATCGGTGGAGAACACCTGTGGAATGTTGCTGATACGATGTACATACCCACGAAATCTTCTTAAATCTGAACCACTATAAGCAAACGTATCTCTAAAAGAATACAATAATTCTGAAACTTTTTGCTTAATATTTTCTGGAAGTTTTGGATTGATGTCGAATAATGAGATGTCAAAACTTTTTTCAGTGTTTCTAAGGCGTTCTTCAATTTCTTCACGAGATCGATTTCTATATTCATCTATCGGATCCTCTTCTTTTTCCTTGTCTTCATTTATATTCAGAAGAATTTCCTCTAAATTTTGCTCTAAATACGCCATTGGTGTATTTTTAGCTAAATATACATTTTTAGATGTAGGGTTTATGACCAGAATAATCATTTCAGTACTTGGCATTTTAATAGTTAAATTCACTAGTGCATGCCTATCTCGCAATGTTTGTAGCAATCGTACGTAAAAAATTGCAGACTGCTGTTTTTCTTCTTTCTCTTTTAGTTCAATGGGTAAGAAGAAATAAGATTTTGCTGGGATTGTAACATTCTTCTTAACATACATGTCTGCAGATTTTTGTTGTCTCATCACATTTATTACTGACTGTGAAACATTTTCTCTTATGCTATTTGATACTGGCATTTGAGGTCTTTTTGCTTTCTTGTAAAAAGAAATCATGTTTTTCTCCAAATCAATTTTGCTCTGCAATCTCTTTAAAATATCCTGTCCGAACAAAAGGTTATAGTCGTTTTGTTCTATGATTCTAAAATAATGAGAATAAGTTGTGTTTCCTATTTTGAATTTTATCAGCGCTATGTAATTTAGTTCAACAAGTTTGTTCGCGATTCCCTTTATATGTGTTTGAAAAGGAATTAATTTACACTTCTTTGGTAGCTGTTGACGTGCCCAAAGTGAAATAGAAGGCGCCGTGTCAATTATAACTGGTATCGAATTACCTTGCACATTGATTTTTATTAGGGGTCTATTTTCTTGCGTATCGTAAGAATTTTTTCTCTTCGATCCGTTGACACCTCGTGATTGTAATATATATTGGCGAAAGAAACTTCTGTAATAGATCCTTTCTGTGCACTTGTACTCTTATCATCCGCATTTAATGTAGCGGCAGGTCCTTTCTTCTTTGGCCCAGCTTTCTCCATCTTTGGTGATGTAACAGGTTCTTTGTTCTTGTGAAGAGTCCTCTTCTGATTGGAAGTTCGGGTGACCGGTCCTTTTTTCTGTGATTTTCATTCTTCGCCTCATCGGTCTGTAGGGCAGGTCCTTTAGCTTTCTTCTGAGCAGTCATAACACTTTTAGTAGTCTTCGCCCTCGTGCCTTGCTTGACTTCCGACGTCGAGGGCCAACTTATTCGTTTCCCGAATTTGAATTATTCTTGCTTTTATGCCAACAGTCTTGTGCCGTATGATTCCTCTAGTAATAAATGGCACATACGGTTACTGTACCGCTATTATTTCCAGATTTGTTATCGTCATAATTGTTGTTTTTCTTATTATAGTACTTTTTGCCATTTTGTTTATTGTTTTTCCTATAGTACGGTTTTTGGTTGGTACAATTTTTCACGACCATAAGAGACATTTCTGCCAACTTTTGGGTAATATTGTCCATTGAATTTTGCGTATTGTGCGAACTCTGATTAGGTTGAGAATTTTCGTATTTGTAAGGTTTATCAGGGTCCCTAAGGTCTTTAGGCGGCATTATGCCATATAGGAATTTCCCTATAAGTTTACTATGGGGATCGGTATCTATGGTGGCGATGGGCGCTTGGTTTAGGTCTCTAATTACAGGACTGTTCATAGGTAGTAGTTTGTAAGCTGAATAGTAAGGTGTTTGCTTATTTATAGACTCTATCAAAGGATGTTGGCTATGTTGGTAACTGGTTAGGACATTGCTTTGGACGTTAGGATTTTAATGTTGTTGTGGTGCAGGTTGCAGATAACTAGGATACTGACTAGGTAAAGGTTGGTTGTTTGCCTATTGGATATTAAGGGTTTGACTACTTTGAGGTTGAAAATTTGGGATTTGTTGACTCAGTTGGAAAATTTGGGATTATAGGATCTTGAGTAGCATAATTTATCGTTGGTTGTCTCTGCTGACTACCATCCGGTAATGCGTATAAAGCTTGTGCTTTTCCACAAATTCTCCTTTCTTGAGTAAATCATTTGATTTTTCCAGCGCATGTAAACGTTTCTGAAGATCTCTTACAGAAGTCTGCGTTTCCAAAGCAATGTATTTCAAAAAATGATGATGTAGTCCTAAGCTGAGGAAATTAATTTTCTCTTCTTCTGTAGCTTCAGGGAGACTGTGCCTAATAGCCCTCAATTTCCTTATGAAGTAAGCGTCAATGGTTTCATCCTGACCTAGCATTATTAGGTTAATTTCCATTTCTGCTTTGTAATGCGGGATTTTAGGTCTGCTTAGACTCATTAATTTGTCTTTCAATTGATTGTATGTTGTATCGGCCATTATATTTTGTGATTGTATTTGAAATACCATGTTCAATGCAGTATCTTGTAGATACATAGGCAAAACCTGTTTCTTCTTATCGTCATCTCACGATTGTAAACTTGCCATGTGCTCGAATAACATAAAAAATCTATCCGGGTCCTCGTTCATACGACCGGAAAACTTAGTTAAATGTGGTAGATGGAAAGAAGTATTTGTCGCCATTTTATCGCTTTTGTTAGATTTTACATTATCTGTATCCGAATCCTGACTGCCCGTCCCACTGCCTTACCTAGTAACTACTGGCATTAAATGTTACTTGTCCTAGTTCAAAGTTCATACTTAAAACATCAAAGGGGTCACTTGACAAATCCGTTTTTAGTCCCGTTATTTGTACTTATTACTGGTTTCTGGGCTTTGGCACACCTCGGGCCTTTTTATTTTGTCTTCCACTAGCAAATTAGCTTAGTGGAATGGGCGCTATTCGCTATATATGAGCGATTACTCCACCACTTAATGTTCCTTTGGGAACACCCTGTTGTTTGTGGAAATATAGGTAGAGACAAAGATACACGGGGTATGAGTTTTGCCAGTCAGCAGTTTTATTATAAAAATTATATAAGTTCTTTAGATTAATAAAAAGCGTCTCCCGTACCAAAGTAATTATACAAACTGAAAAGTTATAATATAACTTTTCTGGTTTCTTCTTATTGGGTGTAGGCCTCGTAGAAGAGAGAAGGATTTGGTATAGCACCAGTCCGCAGCAACTGAGTGCTGGAATGAAGGTACCAGTCCGTCAGCAACTGAGTACCGGATTTTGTGTCAGTCCGCAGCAACTGAGCACAGGTTCAATTGGGTAGCCCACCTATCCGACAGCAACAGAGTGAGCAGGATAGGAAACCCTCCAGTCCGACAGCAACTGAGAGAGCGGTTTTAGGAAGCACACTAGTCCGACAGCAACTTAGTGTACAGGTTTGAAGGAGCGTACTAGTCCGAAGCAACTGAGTACTAGGAAAGGGGAGAGAAGTGATCACCCGGGGAAGTGATCGTTTACATTGGTGTATCGGTGTTTTATAGATCCAAATTTGCTGATGTCGCTAACTCCTCCTTCGTATCGGTGGTAGCTCCATCAGTGACTTCTTGATGAAACTCAATTTGTCGTCTGCGCTGTTTACGTTTCCCTTGATTGTTTGTGTTGTAACACACGTATCACACACGTAGTACACACTACTATCTTGTTCATATTTTGATTATGAGCGACACATTCTGAGCACGTGGCGCGGCACTTGGAACGTTACAGTACACTAGGGGGGCCTAACTAACTATAAGGTTAAATTTGTGTCCTTGAGGGACGCAAGATTTTTTTATCAGCTCGACGCGCAGGGCTGGGCATCCACTTTGGCAACTTCCGGAGCACACTTGAAACCACTTCCGGTAGGAATAGCCCACTCTCGCTTATCCTGAAGGATAAATAACAGCGAGAAGCGCTCGACCCGGCAGCTGCAATTTGGTCTTGTGCTCAAGACTTTGGAAAGCTGATCTAAAGGTCCAAGGTTCAAACCGTGGCCTCTACTTTTTACATATTTTTTTTTATTAAAGAAAATTAAAGTCTTTTGTTTTTTATCTAAATACAGAAAAATAAATTTAATAAAAGTTGTGATTTACAATTTTAATAGATGCCACTAAAAACTAGGATGTATATAAACCCACCAGGGCAGGATGCACACCGAACGATAGCGAGGTGTGGAAGGGTGCATCCCAAGGGAGCTGGGCGGCGTTAGCCGCGGGGGGGCCCAGCCCCCTGTTAGTGGTGGGCATACGCAAAAGTACTGTTTACTCAAAAGTTCTGTGCCGTACCGGAAGTGTTTCCAAGTGTGCTCCGGAAGTTGCCAAAATGGCTGCCCAGCCCTGCACGTCGATCTAAAAAAAATCTTGCTTGAGAGATCGCCGCTTGCGCCTCCATCTTGAAAAATGGCGGTTTCGAGCATAGATCCTGTAGGTTTTAGATAATTTCTTTAACATCGAAAATTGAAGTGGATTTGCAATGTAAATTTTCTACAAAGCTACTTACATATATATATTTTTAAATGTGTTGCGGAATTTTAAATAAAAAATTGCGGAAAAAATCTATATATGCAAAGTATGTCAACTCCAAACCACTGAATCTAGGCAAATGAAATTTGAAATGCTGGAGATGATATGTATCGTCAAGAGTAGGTTACGGGAAAATTACAAAACTTGGAGAAAATCGTCATCTCCAATCCAATATGGCGGACAAATTAGATATATAAAAAGAGAACATCCAAGCCAAACTGCTGGAGTTAGATAAACGAAATTTGGCATAAATGTGTACCATCAAGAGTAGGTTACGAGAAAATTACGAAATTAGAAAAAAAACACCATCGTGAATCTAATAGAGCCGATTAAAATATGTACGTTTCTCGGCCATGCTGGATCCTGTTCTTATATATATATATATATATATA
>JAGDQP010030813.1:0-22338 GCA_022664845.1 Lepisma saccharinum | reverse complement strand
GTTCTTTCAAATAAAACATTACACAAACAAAAGTTACTGATACAACACATGCATTGCATAATCATGTAGCAGAAACAATTATATCCCCGAGAAGGCGAGAAGAAAGACACAAGGTTGGTTTGAAATTTCGAAGTGAAGAATGTTATTCAAAGTTGTGTTAATAAACAATAATTAAAGTACGATAGTTCAGCGGCATCTCTGGCGTAGTGGTTAAGCTTGGCGACTCCCCAGCAAAGGGTGGTCGGTTCGAGTCGTCTTTGCGCCCTGAGTATTTTTCCCCGAATGCAAAACGGCATGATTAATTTTCTTAAATTATATAATCCTTAGTATTAACTAACAGTTGATAGGACGAATTCTATTGGTTACGAGCGAGGAAAAAATCGTTAGGAAGCTAATCTCTGCTAGTTTCAATGAAGGAAGAGAAATATGTGTGCAAATGTATTCTCTCCTTGAATTTATTGAAATAAATTTATTTATTGCGTTTTTTGTCTCTATATTAGGATGACGATGACCTGACGTCCTGTTCTTAACGGCTGTCCTTTTTTATTCATGGGTCCTGTTGTCCCGTTAAATTGTTAACGGGACACTTATTTCACTTCAAGTACATTTTAAGGGATTTACTTCTTTGTTTGGGAAAAAGATTTTAAAACAGACAGTTTGAATGGAATACCTTTAAATAAGCTTGAACTTTTGATTTTCTTGAAATATTAATTAATATTTGCGTCAGTATCATACTCAGATCCTCGATAAAGACGTTACACATTATATATTTTGTGCACAAATATATGAAAATACTTTTGTGTTGTTCGATATTTAATATAATTTTGTTGGTGTTAAACAAAAATTCACCAACGAACATCAGAAAATTTAACAAATGACCATTCATAATTTCTCTACATTTTCGGCAAATCATACTGTAGTTTTACTAGCTTACAAAGTACCGAATTTAAAATTGGCAACATGACTCATACCGTCTTGAATCACAGAAAAAGGGTCAAACGATAAATCTTGGCTAGACTTGAGCAAGGAGACATTTGCCACAGTTGATTGATTCACTGCTTCGCTAACAACACAAGCTAACCGTGACGTTATGTTTCGCGTTGGCACCAGAGCAAAAGCTGCCAGACCCTTCACCAGTCAGTTCTTGTATCTAGCTAGAGTGATGTTACGATCGAGGAACGAAGCCCTGGAAACGCACATACACTTTTTTCGTTAAATCTTTTTTACTTTTTGTATTGTTATTTAGTTCTCATGTTTTAGGTTTGAATGAGTATGATTTATACATTAACGTGGATTTTTCGTTTTATGTTTCCTCAATTTAGTAAATTACCAGGTATAATTGAATCTTTTGCTCATGACATTTCATTAAAATACCAAATTATACTTTATCAGTTTCTAGCTTATTTGCCCGCCCGTTAGTGCGGGTTGAATAAAATATGTTCGCAACAGTCATCGTTACTATCATCAATACTCATTTCCCCGTAGCGGACTGCGCCCCCAACTTTGGAAGTTTTGGGGGAATGCACATCCTTTATCGTAACCTCACTTTCCGGAGCTGTACCCCCATGGTGGAGATCTGCTACGGGTGATACTACAACTACTATTAAATTTATTTGATTTTGTTATTACCTTCAGGCATCTAAGGCTCAGGCAGGCTACTACTACTACTACCCAGCAAACCAAATGCCGACCAAGACGACCAATGGTCGGGGATCTTGGTCGGGCCGGTGTCGGGGATAGGCAGAAACCAAACTAGTAGTCGGTAAATGGTTGAGGGAATGTCGGCGTGCAGCCATAAGTGGCATTTTGTCGTCGGACCGTTTTCTGGCTGCCGTCGGCCTCTGACTTGCCGTAATAGAGGCGAAACCACGACCATCCCCCAGCACTTAATAGTGCGATAAGTATGGAACCGTATACATTGCCTTAGGTCGGGAAAAGGAGGCTCCCTGTTCATTTCCTGATGATCGAGAAAAGAGCGGGGACCCGTCTATTCTTGATGGTCGTGAAATAAGCGGAGCCCCGCCCACTTCCTGCTGGTCGGGAAAAGTTTGAGGGTCCGGCCATTTTCCGACCGTTTTAATCTGGAATTCATGTATAAAAATATCAGCATTCCGTTGTAAATTAATTATGCCGACAGGTTTAGAATATAAAAAGGAGAGCCTATTCGACCCATCTCAGCTCAGCTGGAGTGGCACTGATGTTTTTTGTATCCATTTTGTATTTTCTAATTAACAATTATCAAACGAAATATCGCAACGTAGAGATATCCATTGGATGCTGAGTATAACTCAGGATTTTTCAACCTGGGGGCTCGCGGTATGTGTGCAAAAGGGTCGCGAGGACAGGTGGAAATATAAATTTGACGAGGATTTTCTTGGTTCAAACTAATTAACATCAAAGAAAGTATTTTATTTTGCTTGATGTTTTTATCATTACTAAAGATAATGTAGTTTGTTGAATAGCTTTTTGATAATATAATTAGGATATGTATTATAAAATAAAGGAAATAAACTGTCATTTTTTTAAATGAAAAGCAAATATACACAAAATAATATAATTGTGGGTTGGCGGCTAGAAAGCATGGTAAAAGGAGCGGAGATCGTTGAATGAAAAAGGTTAAGAAACGCTTATATTATTGATTGTATTTGTAGTAAAAGACGCAAAAAGGAAACGGTTTTTATATTTGTTAAAAAGAAATGTCTAATTTATTATTATTTCTAGCTGTTGCCCGCAGCTCACTCGACTCGGAAGCCGTGTTTGTGTATTGGGTTGCACGGTGTAGTGGATAAATCACTGGACAGTTATTCTAAGGGTATCGGGTAAGATCCCACCTCAGGCCAGTATTTTTTTTCTCTTTTTTTTTAAAAAAAAACTTTTTATTTCTACTTTCGAAATATGCCCATATTTTGCTCCGTTACCGAACATCGGCGAAATAAGTCAGCTAAAGCCAGATTAGACAAATTTCAAGTTTCTAGCTTAAACCTTGAGCCTGGGC
Source organism: Lepisma saccharinum (assembly GCA_022664845.1). Lineage (NCBI taxonomy): Eukaryota > Metazoa > Arthropoda > Insecta > Zygentoma > Lepismatidae > Lepisma > Lepisma saccharinum. The sequence goes on along the minus strand of JAGDQP010030813.1, from coordinate 19,343 downwards.
GTTTATATGTCAATTAGTCAGGACTTCTGTTTTACATATAAACAGTTTAATATTATTATTATTATTATTACCTTTCCAGGATATTATGTTATAAATTAAAATTTGATTATTCTCAAAAGATTACGATTACTGATGTAAATTCTTTAATCTGGAATCTTTAGAACATTGACTGAAACGCCGTTGCTCAGTTATAGAGCGTTGGCATAGTATTCGGGAGGTCGTGGGTTCAATTTCAGGGGTCGACTATCCTTACAATTTTTTTTAGGGTTTTCCTCAATATACACTCACGGACACATACTCGCATTCAATTATACATATTGGCATTCGGTTCTAATCTCATGAATGAAGAAAAATAGAGGGGTTCAATTGCTTTGTATACACACAGGCTAACTCTCCCAATTACATGAGTTAACCAATACCGTAGACAACTTGTCTGATATGCGAAGACCCAAGATGGCTAATACTTCACTATGCATATCTTTTCTTTATCAATATAATCTTTATTCATGCTTATTGCTTTTAGGTTTCGGTAACAGCCTTATATCAATGAATTAAAGGGGTCAACAAGTCAGTCTTTTGACAACTTTCAGCTCAGGAACTACTAGGGCTACGAAGGTAGTTGAGGTGTGGTTCGAAAAGTCTCGACGAGATGAGTTCAAAGCTGCGTAGATCATCTCGATCGGCTCGTCGACAACTTATAACTCAACAACTATTAGAGTTACGAAGGTTGCTGAGGTGTAGTTCGAAAGGTTTAAGCGAAACAGTTACAAAGACAAAAATCATTCAACATGGATGCTCGAAGCCTGGCGGCAGCATTTGTGCATAGTCCTTCGACTAGTCCTCGCCTCACTTGTTGAACATTTAACACCGGTATTGTATGTTTCACAGCGAAGTATATAACCTTATAGTGAAGTATACAAGCATGTTATACAAAATGAATATAAATTCGTTTCCATGGAGACTAGTCATGTTATTCCCTGATAAATTCTGAGGCATAAGCTATCTTTCCAAAACTTTCCTACGATACGTAGTTTTCGGGCAATTAAGAGGAAGTATAGTTAATGTGACCGCCCTGTAAACTGTATATGTTTAACATTTGATAGGCCAGAGGCGAAGCTCCCGGCAGTGTGACAGTAGATGAGTCTATAGACTACTGTCCTACAAATCTAAGACGTGGGTCTCAGATGATTTACAATTACATATGAAAGAATTTGTAGACTGAAAAAATCTTTTGTCTTACCATCCAATACTGAACTAAGGTCTGAAATCTTGTAGGCAGGCAACCTAGGCTCCCTGTCACCTACTTTGAGAAGGCTCGCTTTTAGACTATTAGTTGTTATATGCTTTACCATGTTACCAACTAACAAAATTTTCGCTTTAATTAACAGACACCAAAACATCCAGATGTTGAAAATTCAGATCGTAACCAAACTTTGTATATCGATAAAATATCTAACAAGAACCCTACATTTTTCCTAGTAGGAAAGGTGTAAATGATAATTAATGAGATAAATTTGACGTGCGGAGAGTAGTAAAAGCATTACGATAAACGTTCCTTCCAGCAGCTCTGGTGGGTCAAAATGTAGAGCCTTAGATTACGGCAGAAAATGTCCGAGGTTTAAGCCCTGGTCGCGACGTGCTTTTCCTTTTTTAATTGTCTGCAACATGTGTGCAAATGTTATATACTACAGTATGGTTTTGACATGTAAAGGGAAAGTTAATGTTTTTTAGCTTTCTGTTTTTCCATTTGTATTTTTCTTTCTGCACATTTATTTAAAATCTTCTAATTTACCTAGAACAAATGTGTTCACATAAAGAACAAACCGCATGGAAATAAGAAAACATAGACGGTACAATTACAATTAGAATTACAGAGTCAATAATAATAATATATCCCTCTGCCTAATATAACCATTTATTTATTCTTATTTTCATAGTGCTTTTGTTCTTTATGTAAACACACAATTGTTCAAGGTAAATTAGTAAATTTTAAATCAATAATACAAAAATAAAAATATTTAAAGCTATAAAGAAATACCATTTATTTTACCTGTCGAAAGCTTATTGTAGAATATAACATTTGCACAGGTGCTACAGAAAAAGTAAAAAAAAATCACGTAGAGACGGGACACGAGCCCTGGACCTAACACTCAGACGAGGATTAAAATAGTAAAAGCGGTTTAAGTGGTCATCATAAGACACGTCAGCTGACTTTTTACGTAACATGTGCACTGTAAATTCAACGGCGAAATCACCGATTGCAAGCTCCTAGGTAGTGCATTGATAAGACGTTGAATTACGAAATAAGGAACCCGTATTCGAATCCAAGCACGGCAAGTTTTTTCTTTCAAAATATATTTTATATGCTCATATTTATTATTAATAATTGCTTGTGAGGCTACTGAAAGCTTGGGTTGATATAAATAAACGTGGGCTGGATGCACAGGAGCGAGGTGTGGAAAGGGGACACGGTGCGTCCGAAGGGAGCAGGGCGGCATCAACAGTGGAGGGCGTCGGCCCTGGTTAGCGGTGGGCATATGCGATAGTGCTGTTAACATTCTATTCCATTTGTAATTTTTTTATTTGGTTGGACCGTCTGTACACAAAATTCATTTTATCTTATCCCCAATCCCTGTTCTGAACTGGTGTCGACTTCCGTCGTTTTCACTATGTCTAACGCTGTACAGCTTGCTCCGCCAGAGCTACTTGAACGAATATTTAGAGTAATGCTTCTACTACTTTCTGTACGTCAGGTTTCGCTCATTAATTATCATTTTCTCATTTCCTACTGAACGGCAGATTATAGAATATAATATATTGAAGGGTTTTTGTTTATCTATATACAAGATTTGGTTAAGGCCTGAATTTTTGTCATGGATGTTGATGTTTGGGTGTGAGTATCCTATGGACATTTCGCAGAGGGTAATCTTGTTTAGAATTAGCTAAGGAATAACATAGTATTCTCAGTGAGCTCGAATTTCCACTCAACTTGTACTGAGAATGAGGGTATGGATATTTCTGAGATAATTTCACAAGACAAGTTCAATAGAAGTCCAATTTTGATAAATTTCATGTTTGAAGGGTAAGGGGGAAAACACGGAATGTCACAAAAATACTTTTCCGAGAAAAACCTGTTTTAATGTAGAAAACCTCGTAAGACACAATGGTTCGCCAATCGTTTTGCCCTTTTTGCATGGACGTTTCACCACGAAAGGAATATTCTGTTCATTAGGACGTTTCTGTAGGACGTTTCACCAACAGGAAAAGCTCAGAACCAGAAAAAGCCCGAAAATGAATATTTCTTGTTTTCGCCTCTTACCCTTCATTTGTATTTTCCGAAGGAAATTCAGCTTGATTTTTAGGGGAAAAATCCAAAATTCAATATCAGGTAAACTAAAAGGGACGTATCATGAAATAGCATCCCATTTCTCTTCAAGTTCAGATCTTTATAGTCTGAAACGTTATGAATACGATCCTAAATTTGAAAACATTTTACATATGAAATATAAGATGATGGCTTGCATTCTGTAATCCAAGATAGCTGCAGCACCAAAATGTATATTTTTTGTAGCATGTTCTTATTTAATGGTTCCCATGGCGCTGAATTCGATTCAGGAATAGAAAAAAAGAGTTGATTTTATAAATCTAAAATAGTGCCATATCGAAAGCCAAGACGGCAGCAGCACTTAACGTATTTATTTAATAAAACATATTCGCGGAATTAGCAACTACGAATAAATCCCGTTTGCTAAGCCTGGACATATTTCTGAAGTTCAGGTTGATTGATGGTAAACTTTTTTTGATAAAGTTTTATTCTTATATGGACTTTGGTCTAGTAATTTGGGACATCTGTTTGTCATGATTCGCCGATTAGCCATTAAAATCCACACACATGCCCCTGTCGGGACTCAAATCCAGGATATTCTAATCGTTGGCCTACCGCCGTAGACCGCACGGCTACCCAGCCGGCATAGATTTATTGAATACAAGCTATTGAAAACGCAAAAGTAGTCATCATTATCTCAACTTCATTGTACCCTCCTACTCTTGATTTATTACTAAGTTCTAAAAGCTCATATTTTACTCCAATGCACCACTCACCAGCAAGACTATACAATTTTGTCTAAATCTTTCGTTTAAAATAAGAATTCTTTACAAACTATAGTGTATATCACGAATCTGAAGTAGTTTCTGTTGAAAGAAATATTGCACGTCGTGAAAGTGAAGATTTATTTTCTTGCCAAAGAGAAACTATACATTGAAGTGCCAAATGAATTTACACGTCCACCCAGTGAGATTGAGGTTCTCCTATTGCCTTGATGACTGTGCGGTTTGCCTCGACATGGATTTTGTCAGGTGTTCAAAAGAGCTACTAAAGTGATGGTAGTTATGTCTACTGAATGACAAGTAACAAAGGGCTTTGGTTGGAGAGGAGTGCATCCTAAGTAGGAACAGACTATTGGGCTCCACATATTCTCAGAGAAGTTCTAATGGATTAAAGTCTAGACATTTTACAAGTGCTCTTAAATTAATTATAGTTACGCTTTCGTGTTGTGCATCTGCACCCAAACTTTCTCTTTTTGTGGAACAGGCAGAAATACTTTTTCGGTGATTGCAGGAATTTTCCTTTATTTCTAGCAGTAATCGATATGAACAACTATATTTTTTTGAAATTCCCCTACCAACTATCTTATTAGGTTAGTGCTGCAATTATAATTGTAATTAATCTAAGTACATTTAAAACAATAACAACTCAAATTAGTGCTTACTATTTAGACATTTGGAAAAGATACTTGAAATATCCCGTAATGTTTAAAATAAATGTCAATATTTGCAGTTATCAGCAGGCAATCGTCAAGAAACACCGAGTAATTTCTTTTAATTTATTTTGAAATCTTGGTTTTAAGTTTCGCTGTGATTTGCGAACACGTTCAAATGTTTTACAGTTAAGTTTTTCTGCATTTTTATTATTATTTTACTACAAGTCTTCCTGATTTAAAACAAAATTGTAACAAAAACTCTTCCACTTCAGCCACCCAGAATTATGATAACGAAAAACGTTTTCTGAAGTGGAATACAGGAATTACACTAGTTATATCTATAACGTAAACGTACATATCATTACGTAAAATATAGTTTATATTTAAATTAGACCTCTTGCGTGCTGCCTAATTGAAATTGTGAGAAGTTTAGGAAATTAACTAGTTCTAAGAACAATAACTTACTTTTTAATTTTATCTTCTATATCACTATCTGTGAAAACTCACGACTACTAAGCGTAATGCGCATGACTAATTTTTAATATCGGTTGGATTTACATATTTGATGTTTAACTACTTTCGAGCACATGCATGCAGAGGACCTGTTGCTATTCTTTAGATGAGAATACAGTTTTGAGAACATATTTAATGTTTTCGAATTTAATACACAACACCTACACTTTTCTGAGTGTCTGCTCATAACGTAAAAATACCATTCTATCAGGAATGAGAAAATACAACAAAGAAAACGATATTCGCAAATTACAGAACTGAAAAAAGTTCTTTAGGGGTAGAGATTCGAAGTGAGGATCCTTAATATTGCAAGTCTACAGCCTAACTACTACTCTACAAGGACATTGTTGTATGATATCTTGATAAGCATTTATTTGATCCAGAGTTGATTTACAGTCTGCACATCGAAAGTTAAAAAAGATTTTGTCTTTTTTTTTGCTCCGTTTCAGCGAAGATAATAGTTTCTGTCACACTATTATACAGCGCATGCATTATGTTTCTAAGCTTTGTTTGCGTAATGTTCAATTTGAATGAACATTTCACTATTTTCACAACTCTTGAGTGAGGAGGGCATCTAAACATTAGGTCAGTAAGGAACCCATATAAGCCTCACAGATTCTCAAAAATACTTGATACATTCTAATAATAAAGCAAGAAAGCATTACCTCTCATTCAAACAAAAACTGAAGCTCAATACACTTTCAATAAACTATATATATATAATGTGATATTTCAAACTTTATCAGAAAACTCTTTCTTTAATTATAACTCTTGTTCACCTCTCAAACCTTTCTTCGCTGCCATCTACTGAATTTTTGCTGAAGTTCCCACCTAGTGAAGAGGTAACCTAATTGTAGCAAATTTAGAGACACTTCGTTTCTTACACAAAGGAAAATCAAATGAAAATAAGTGGTGCGCTAACCAAGTCACGTCAAATCGAGAGCAAAGCAAACCAAGCTTTCATGAAAATCATTCGGTGGTTACTTAATTGAAAGAAGTGTTTTTTTATTCTGTCGGGTTCGCTGAACTCGAAGTTGATCGAATCGATTGTACGCTTAGATTCACTTTGTCTTCGTTTCCAAGGCTTTGCGATGAAAATGGTGATGTATGTGAGAACGTGTGCTTTCGTTAAGTGTAATCTGTGTTTCAATTGACTATTCTCACAAATTCTTGGGTACTTAATTGAAAGAAGTATTTTTTGGTCGTGTTCGTTAAACTCGAAATTTATCGAATTGATTATACTGTAATATTCACTTCGTTGTTTCCAACCTTGTGTGATAAAAATTGTGATGTATGTAATAACGTTTGCTTTCGTTAAGTGTAACTCCTGATTCAATTGACTATTCTTCCAAATCGCTAAGTACTTAATTAAAAGGAGTGTTTTTTTTATTCCGCCGGATTCGTTAAACTCGAAGTTGAACTATTTGATTATACTGTTAGATTCACTTCGTTTCCAATCCTGTGTGATGAAAATGGTGGTGTTTATAAAAACGTTTCCTTTCGTTAAGTCTAACACGTGTTTCAATTGACTATTCACTCCAATCGTGAGCAAAACAAGTTTTAATAAATGCTTTGACATTAACTTCACATTATAGTGAACTTTCTAGAGTAATACGAACACCACTCTCAAGGAACTTACTATGTTAATACAGAACAGAATGTGCTCCATAGATGATAGTGGGAGATTTATTAAGTTCTTTATTACAAAAATGGGGAAGACATTAGATGTAAAGGAGGGTACATCCTCTGATTAGGGGTGAGCATACTTGAAAGTGATGAAAACATTATTTAGAAGTTTAACACGTGTTGCATTTGGCTATTCAGCGAACTCGCAAGCAAGACAGCTAATGCATGGTAAGCGGGTTTGAAAAACGTCTTTAGAACATGTCACGTGTTTCAATTTCCTGAAACACGTAACGAAACTTCAACCTACTGCTATTACCAACACGAATCAGTTTTCCCCCATCTCTCTCTCTCTCTCTCTCTCTCTCTCTTTACTTTTTTAAATGTACACATATTATCTTCTCTGCTCTAAGCTCTTAAAACTTAAATTGAATTCAACTTATCTTGCACTATATAAATAAGATGTAATGAAAGACGGTGAGTTCAAACGAAGGTAGAGGCATTATCTGCAAAGGGGCACTTTGTCGCTTAGGGTCGGGTCGGACCCTCGATTAGGGTCGGACATATCCGAAAGTGTTGTTAATATTATCTTGAAATGTGATTAGAAGTAGGGCATACGCGAGAGTGTTGTTAACATTATCTCAAAGAGTAACATGCAAAGGGGTACATACCTCGATTAGGGGTGAGTATACGGGAAAAATGCTGAGCTCACTTTAAAGGATTTTACTATGTGAATACAGCGTATAATGTGCTAGCTAAATGGCAGTGAAAAATTTATTAACTTCTTTATTACACAAATGCGGGGGAAGACATTAAATACAAAAGGTGTAAATCCCTCGATTACACGTGAGCATACGCGAAAGTGCTTTCTGTGAAGTTAAGGACCAGAAGAAGTTCACTGAATAGATTGCACTGTCTAATTCACTTCGTTTCCAATCTTAAGCGATGAAAATGTTTATTTAGTTGGTTATTCATTCAAATCGTAGGCAACGCAAGCTTTCATGATAATCATTCCTTTTCTACTTATTAACGTGTTTTAATTGACTATTCACCCAAATTACAAGTAAGGAAAGGTTTCAAGAAAATCACGCCTTACTCTTATAGGAGGAAATGGTAACGAACTTCTATAAAGTTCAGAAGTGCTCACTAGATATCATTCATGTTTATACATCGTATACAGCAAGGATTTAAATGCTAAAAGTGAATGTTTTTATGCTCCCTCTTTAATGTACGAATGTTCCTAAAATATGCTCTGAGTCCATCAAAATGTTCTATCTCCTTTTCAATGCTTGTTACCATCTTTCAAGCATGAAGCCAACATATGCCTATGTCTTATTCATCAACTCTGTTATAATTCTTCTTATCGCTATTTAAAAAAATCTAAGATGGCTTCACACTAGCGAATTTAACTTCTGCTTTTCACTACAATTTTCTATAACAAAGAGGAAGATAATTTCCGCACAGTAAAAAAACTTATTGTTACACAAAAGTGAATATTTTTTTTAAATTAACAAAAATAAATACACTGTACCCTCACATTTTTTTATAAATTCATTCTAACATTATTGGCATGATTTTCTTACAACCGCAAATTGCGCTTTTCAAAACTTGTTACAGTCTATTTTTTTCTTAACTATGAAAGCAAGACTTATCAAAAGTATTTTCCAATAACAAAACAAATTAATGTCTTTTGCATCTGTAGATTGCCACACATAATCGTTTTTTATTTTATTCATATATATAGCAAAATATAGTAAAACCGAATTAAGCTTGTAAAAATGCTCGCTAGAAAGTGCGTAACTAAAAGTGGTACATAGGTAAGCAATTTAAAAATATTAGAAAATTATTTTAATAATTATTTTTGTATGTTTAAATGCTATTAAAATATATTATACCTGTATTAAGTATAAATGAATCAGAGACAGGTTTAAATGGACTGTTCCAGAACAAATAGCAACTATACCATGCATTAAGTATACTCTCATATTGTATAAGAAAAGCTGAAAATTTACTGATTAAAATGGCCACCAGGGTGTGCTCAACTTGGTTGAATTGAGTATTGGTCTCGCCGGCCAATCAAAATAAGCAGGCACTTTTTTTGAAATGAGTAATGCTCTTATCAGATCCTTTACCATAAAATAAAATCAATGATCACCTCCCAACTAAGAGCCCCTCTTTCTTCTTCTTCCTCTCTTTATAATGATTTCTCTATCATTGATTTCTTTGATTTCAATTGTTTTATTGTTTGGTCAGTTCTGGTAATCCTTTTTCGTCTAAGGGAAGTCCACATTCATTCGTTTCATTTGTTCATTGTTCATTTCTAGTTATTCTTATTCGTCTAAGGTAAATCTACATTCATTGGTTTGTTTTCCTTTGTTTACTTCTGGTTATTCTTATTCGTCTAAGGAAAGTCCACATTCATTTGTTTCTTTTTTTCACTTTTCGTTATTCTTTTGTTATTTGTCCTGCGTGTTAATGAAATATTTTGAATCTACACCTAACTTTTTCTCTTTTCAATGTCCGCCTATTCTCACTTGTACACACGTCAATGGTCTTGCACAATTCTTTCATGGAATATTTTGAATCTACTCCTAACTTGTTCTCCTGTCAATGTCCGCCTATCCTCACTTGCACACACGTCAATGGTTTTGCACAATTCTTTGCCCATCTCATAGAGGAATGACCTATTACACAAGTGACCAAGGCTACACTAGCGCCATCTTGTTTTGCAATAGTTTACAATATATTTAACCTCCCCAAATTGAGGTCAGCTCAAACAAACATCTTGCTTAACAACACACTTTTTCCATGATCAGATGATGGGGATTTCCATACGATCTTTTCCTCCAATATTAGATGACGTCACCGCAACCACAAACAACCTTAATTTTCTAGCGAATTTCGTCATCACTCACCATCTTATTGTAACAATATATTTACAATAATATAATTCCATCTCATCTCAAAGCTCACGTGATGGAAATTTTCACTCGTCATCTTAGATTACGTCATCACTAATTCAACCACGATCTAGTACAAACTGCGTTAGGTAACCTTCGCATCTTGCCAACTTTATCCTGTGCTGCCGCGTGATGAGAATTTCCAGGCGCCATCTTTTATTACGTCATCACTTTTTCTCACAAAAATTCAACCGTATTTTTGTACAAATATGTCTTGGGTCACCTCAAACCACCCCCAAGGCCAAACAAATCACTCAACAACCAAGCTACGTGGCTTATGACATCATCACGGCCGTCTTCTTTAATTTCCGTCGTTCCCGACCGATTTCTACTCTCGTCGTCAGTTGGTAGACGCGAAAACATGAGGTGAGATCTTAAGACTGTCAAGGTTACAATTTAATAAATTGTTGCAATTATGTCGAATGTCCATTAACACAACTATCATAAAGTAGATTATAGCCAATAACAGGTAAAATCATAGCTTGAATATTTCAGTTAACTTTGCTAGACTTTATGATTAATACCTTGCAATACTAATGCGAACTTAGATTTGGACATTGCATCATATTGTTAGTAGCTATTTTCACAAGCAAAGATAGCAACCAGAAAATCACTATTTAAATAGTATACAGATAATAATCTCTGTTTTCCTGCTGATATAACATGAGTTGCAATTAGCTGCTAACGTCAAAAATCGTGTTCTACAATATAATTAAATTATATATTGTAGAATCTTTTGGTTTCTAAACAGACATAAAGAGAAGAAGAGAAAATGGTAAATAAAGAGATGGAATAGTGAAAAAAAAATTAATACTAAAGACAAATTCTTTCATTTGAATATTTTGTACAATCACGTGATATAACTAATGTACACAAACTGGTATTACTAACAATTTATATTAACTTAAGAATACAGTGATGCTCTTCTACTCCATTTAAAACAGAAAACTATTTACTCGATTCTATATGTATTTTTCTTTCAATTAAAGCAGAATTATTTTCTTAAATTTATTGCAATTCATAATGAAATCAATGTCATATATTTTCTCTACTAATAAGTTGTGTTCAGAACACATTTTTATTACTGCTGAGTTTCTATGTAAGGAAAGGGGTTCGGATATGACAAACCTTATCTTTGTTCATTTATTTCAGTAAGAAAAATTATTTCTTCCAGCGAATCGACTGAACTATCAAGTTGGGAGACTATTTGGATAAATGACAAAATAATTCTGTTTCCTAGAAATGGCGTATAAAAATGTAAAACTCGAAAACTAAATTTTGCAAACAAGTGGGCCATGTTACGAATATGATATTCCCAATAAGGGCCGTTATAGAACACAAGAGCGTAAGGCCAAAGGGATGTGTAATATTTCTGTATTCCTCATATATTCTACACACTGAGAGACATATATTACCAGCATACATAATTTATATGATTTTGCAAAACCAAGAATATTGTATTAATACAAAATGCCAAAATTCGTGAAAAGCAAGTGAATACACAAGAAGAAAACATATTTATAAACAAGAAGTGTAACACAAACAAACACGTTTAGAAAGTCACGTCTCACATGAGGAACAAAGAAATGTTCCGTGATCTTTAGCGGTGATTCCAGCATGAACGTATTTGTGACAAGACACACAGACGTATATCTGCAACCATGTCTTCCTGACAAAGGTAACAAAACCAAGATTTACTGACTTGGAACAATTCGGTGCCGGTTGTTCAGAACTATTAGAAGCAAGCTGCTGAAATTGTGGGCGCTTTAAACGTGATGACACTTGTTTTGTTTTGGTTTAATCTTTTATTCTTTGTATTGGAATTAGTAGCTTCGTTATTACCTGGTATTATCTTTGTTTTAATTACTAAACATTGCTCCCCAGTAGCACACATACGTGTTTCCAACGTTGATTTTAGGTTCATTACGTTGATTAACCGTTATCGGTTGAAAATAATTAATTACGTTTAGTTTTAAACACTATTTCAACATTGCGTTTATAAGGCGTTAATACAACGTGTATTCAATATGTTATTTTCATCTATGGTATAGATTTTGTTTAATGTATTTCTTACTAATGTTATGTAAAAATATAATTAAAAACTAATTGAATGGCATAAACTAAATTTTGTGTTCCCATGTGCAATTGAAAATCGATTGAATTTTAAACCGTATTTCAACGAAGGTAGAATTTCGTTGATACGCAGTTAATGTGACGTACTTTCAATTATCATTCACACTATGTCCTTATTTCGTTTCACACTAGTAGTTCTAATTTAATTGCTTAAAGATTATAATTAAAAGCAAATACAATGAAATTAACCTCCATTTTTATGTTCTTAGTTTTATGTTGAAAACACTGAATTTTCAATTATATTTCAACGAACATTTTATTTCGTTAATAGGGCGTTAATCTATTACATAGATTTCCCTTCATATGTGTTTTCTAGGGAAACATATTACACTTATTGAAAAATACAAATTTAATAGTGCAGCGATGATCAAAGTGCTAAAGAAGACAAACTGCATATAAGAATGAAAGAAGGAAATTATTCTTTACTTTTATTTGTACATGATGGTGAACAACGCTTAGCAACTCCATTCTATATAGACTGCCTGTTAACACATACCGTAAAAGAGCAGCGAACTTGCAACGTGGATCCATGGATAAGGGGATAAGATGACGAGCTACCAACGTGAAATGCAGAACGTTCCTGTGTCCGAACGCCACAGGCGCCGCTGGATTATTTGATGTTTGAAAATTAACACCGTATATTACGCAACGGATAAAATGAAACTAAATGTGTGTATACCAATACACAGCATTCATGCTTTGTTTTGGCCAACCAAAGCTTTTTCTTCATTGTTTCTTCTCAACCATTATTCAACGTCGAATAAACCGTTGAACAGGCGGACATTTCGGTACATTTACAACGTTAACATAACGTCTCGGTACTAACGTATAATACACGTATTTTCAACGTTTGTGCTATTCGGAATGATGACGAGTTTTCGGTACAAACATTTCAAATAACCAATTCATTCATTTCAAACAGTTATGACACCATTTTGCCCAATATACCCCATTTGCCAGCGTGCTGCCCGGTGGGCCATATTGTACACTATTGACCTCTTTACTTTTTCTGGCGCCTTCTAGTTAGACAATGCAATGAATTGTGTCACACACACTTTATGTTCACATATGCCCACATAGCTACATTATCCATGCATTATATTCATTAGGTTTTCAACAATAAGTACTGCAACGAAACATTACTTGCTTTGCTGAAATAACAGCAAAATATATTTTTTTGCTCAGTACGCCACTTTAACTGGAGATGCTGCAGCTCAAGCCACTCGCAAACAAATGAGTCATGCAAAACTGCTTTCTCTCCTCATGAGGCTTGTAGCTTACACTGACATCTAGTAGCACCATCGCTGTAGTGGGGTAGAACAGTCAAAAATTATTTTACATCTGGCTACCGACATGCCATTTGGAATATAGTTAGTGTATGAATACCTTAACCTAAAAAGCCCGAGACACAAATTGTTCTACGCATCCTACCTCCTGTATGACGTCATAAAAATGACTATCAAAAACAGTAAAAACTTAATGAAGCGATTATTCAGAATATGAATTCCAGTGTATATACCTTTCATGTAACTCACAATGGCACGTAAACATAATTGATCACGAAATTTAATGTGAAAAAGACAGACTGTCACACATTCGTCTGTAAAATCCAATATGGCTTCCTGATATAAAAGAAAAATCTGAGCTCAAAACATACGATCTAATTTTATCTCTAATGTTATTTTTGTAAAGTTCTGAAGTCAGTATCACTAAGAAGTAAACATTTAGATGTGAAATATTCTCTGATTGTTGTACCCCACAACATCTACACGTGAATACGGCAGCCAATATGTCTGTTATTGCGAAAGGAAATCACGCGCTAAGCAAATGGCAATATGTGGTGTAGAGCTAATTAGTTTTCTAAAATAGATCTCGCAACAACAAAATTTTAATAGGTATACCTTTTGTCTAATTATGTCTTAAATTGTGTTATGTAAAATGTACTTTTGAGCAAGTACAACGAATGTTCCTGAACTACAATTTTCTTTTTTTTTTTTTGGTTAAAGATTGTTAGAAAGCTGTATTATGTCTAGGAAAAGAAAACACGATTTGATTGATAACACAGGATCTATAAATTTAGTTCTTGGACAACTAGATTGTCTTCTATGTCAGGAGAAAGACGATCAACCTCTTATTAAGCCAAAAACTTCAGGGTATGAAACGTTGGTTAACAATCTTCTGGTATTCGCAGAACATGACGCCTTGCCACAAAAGATTAAGAATCTAGAATGTTTGAATGATGGAAGTGGTGTCGTTCAAACATTGGTAAATAAAGGGGCTAAATACCACAAAATATGTCGAAATAAATATGATAGTCAGAAAACGATAGTCAGAAAACGATTGTCTCTCCCCAAATGATCTATTGGTAGACCAGGATTTTCGGAAGAATCTTGTGGTACGAAACTGATGTCAACTAGATCATCATCTACACCATTAAATGTGCTTTTGCGACAAAGGTGAAGGTGAAAAACTTGTATCGGCTGCTACTCTAGCGATTGGTCCAAAAATTTATAGTATTGCTGTGCTGTTACAATATGAAAATATTGTCACGAAGATGACCTCAACGGATTTAGTTGCGCTGGAAGCAAAATATCATAAATTATGCTATGTTCCTTTTTCGTACCAAGGATAGGTCTGTTAGAAGAGAAGCGGAAAGAAGCAGTGAAGGTACTGAAATGAAACACATTATATACGGAACAGTTCTAAGTGAGCTTGTGCAATACATACAAGATGTATTTATATAGTGCGGTATTCCCGGTTTTCAAACTTTCATTTCTGACGAAGACCGTTGCTCAGCGTATGTCAAGCACGGATGTCCATACTAAGGAAACAGATTTAAATAGAACACGCTTAAAAGAAGAGTTGCTTATGATTATTCGAGAACTACGAGAAGATAAAAGTGGGTGTGATATTCTTCTATCATTTGATGCTAATTTGGCGATGCTATTAGAGATGCATGCAGTTACAGTTATTTCAGTGACGGTATGTGTTTAGCGCCAGCAGCATCTATTCTACGACGCTATATGTTCGACGATTTTCTAAAATTCAGTGGAGTATTTGGTGATGATTTCACTCCAACTTCGTCTGTGCCTATTGTTCTAACTAATTTTGTACGAATGGTACTTGAAGGATAAATGTTAATAATGTTGAATTGCAAGAAGTTAAACCAGAAATTGCAGCACTGTCGATAGCTCAGCTTATTAGATTCAATAGTATTAAGTGCAACAGAAAATATAATGTAAAAAGGGTAATTCATTTCAAAGACAAAGAAACTCCTCTGCCATTATATCTTGGGCTTATGCTCCACAGTGTTAGTAGGAAAAAGAAAATTGTTGAAACTTTATGGAAACTAGGTTTGTCAGTATCATATGACAGAATACAAGAAATTTCTGCAACTGTTATAAATATTACATGTCAACAATGTATCGAAGATGACGTTGTCTGCCCTCCTGTTTGCGGGAAAGACGTTTTCGTCACTACAGCTATAGATAACATTGACCAGAATCCATCATCAACAACAGCCACATAGTCTTCTTTCCATGGGTCCAGTATAACTATCATACAGCATCCAGTATTGGAAGATTGTAAAGTTGATATGTATATGTAATTGAACATCAAAGATTGGGACAGTAAAATTGTCTCCCATTTACCTCGATCCTACACAACTATCCCTTCAATGACTAAAATGAAAAGTGATCCATTACTGCCAACGAATAATCTGCATCATTACGATGAAGGTCCATCACTCAAACCAAGAGAACTGTTTCTTCCATGGTTGGGAGCTGTTGAATTAGCTCATAATGAAAATCAAAGCACGACGAAAATGCATGTTTCATTTGCTTCGTTTCATGGGAAGAATAATTCCACTGTGAAGAAAAGATGTCACTCTTCATTTCTTCCACTTTTGAAAGAAGAAATAACATCTCCAGCAATGGTAAGTCACTTAATGGACATTGTTGTTAAGGCAACATCTAAATCAAAGGATGATCAAACACCTGTTATAACTGCTGATCAACCTGTATATACAATAGGAAAACAGCTGCAGTGGCTATATCCAGAAAAATACTGTGAACAAAAAGTGGTGCTTATGATGGGTGCCCTACACATTGAAATGATGGTACTCAAAATTCTTGGAAAATTGCTTAATAAAAGTGGTTGGACTGAAGTATTGATAAGTGCTAATACTGCAAGCTCTGGTATTATAGAGCCATATCTGTCCGGAGGTCATGTTAAGAGAGCAAGATATGCTCATGAAGTTACCATTTGTGAATTGTTTTGTTTGCAAAACAAAGCATACCAGAATTATTTTGGTACAACTTCTGGAGATACAACAAAATACATTGAATCTTGGATCAAAGAAAGAGATGCTGAGTCGGTGATGTTTCGATATTGGAATATAGTTATGGAATTAGAATTACTTCTCTTACAACTTGTGTTCAGTATCCGTACCTCTAATTTTACACTTTTTGTAAAAACTTTGAAAGACTTGTGTCCGTGGACCTTTGCTCTAGATGCAATTCATTATTCCAGATGGTTGCCTATTTACGTGAATACATTACAAGAAATTCCAGTAAGACATCCTCGTGTTCATAGTGCATTTCTATCTGGTCACTTTAACAGTTCTAGTAAAGGATCACCATTCTCAGCAATATCAGATGACCAATTTGATGAGCAGAATAATAAGTTTGTAAAAGGACCACCTGGAGCCATTAATATTTTTGATAATGGAAGTGCCTTGCTGCAGTGGATGGTGGCAGGTCCTCATATAACTCAAATTATATTAGAAGTTGAGGATATAGTCGGGTTGAGTACTCGAGTAAACGTTTTACAGGATCAGAATCAAGAAGATACAGTTTCATTCAACAAAAAATCCTTAATAATGTTAATGAAGTGATATCAGTTTTTGAGACCAATGGAAATCTTTTTGATGAAGACGAACCCGTTACTCTAAGTGGTACAAAAGTGCTTATGAGTGAGGAGGCAGTCAAAGCTGTGAAATAAATTCATGAAAGAGGTATCAAATAATGTAATGATAATATATTACTCCGTCTTATATAACGTCTGCTTTAAATCCACGACATTATACCTAGAAATAATATTGACATTTTTGGTATAGAAAAGAAGGGGAAACCAAAACAAAGAGCAAAATGAAAAGTTTACAGGCTCATTCAAGTTTATTTTGCAGAATTTATGTGACTTGTCAAAACCGACAAGGTGATGTAACTGTATTTTTCTCACACGAAAATCAAACCTACCAACCATCCATTTCTGATAATGGAATACTAAGGAAGACAGGCAACAAATCAGATATATTGAAATGTATCTTAGGTGAATGTGATTACACGTATTCCACTTCAATGCAAGGAACAGGCAATGACTTGGATGCTACTGCATACATAATCGATGGGCCAGCTATGGTTCACATATTGAAACCAGGATTTGCCAGATGTTTTTCAGATTATGTAGAAAATGTTTTCAAGAAGAACACTGTTGTGTTTCTGTGAAGGCCAGTGCTTAGATAATGACATTTAATACTAAATGCTGATATGGTAAGCGCATGTTTAGCCTTGTGTTAGTATAATTTCAAAATTTGTACAGTAAACTGAAACTTGAATCTATGTTTTTATTTTAATTTCAATATATATTTAAATGTTATAAATACTTACATGTTATATAATACAATCGAGGATGATGCTTTATTAAATCAAAACTAACTGATAGAATATTTCAAAGTGTTTCAGTATATATTTTTAAATATTTGTAGTAGTAATATATTTCTAAGTATACTTCGGTTGATTAACGTCTCATATGCAATAGTAGCAATTCTTTTGATATAACATGGTCACCTAATCATATTTTTTCCAACTTCCATTGACTTCATACTATATCTATATGAAATAATGCACTCACTTTCGACATTAATGGGTCACATTGATGTTTAGGAAGATTCTTGAGAAGGGGCGGATCAGAGATTTTCGTGAGTGGGTGTAGGCATGAGAAATAGATTACAGACTTTTTTTTTTATATTTCCCCACTAAATGTAGCCTACATTTTGATGATCAGTTTATCATATTTATCACTTATTGCTAAATTTTATCATGGAATATGAAACCTTTAACATCGATATTTGAAGATAAATTAGAATTGTCCGGAAACAAATCGAAACTTCCTCTGAGGTAAATAATTTTGTATTAAAATATCCTTGGGGACATCCCGCGCCTCATTCCTGGATCCGCCACTGGTTTAGAGTAAGCTTTATCTTTACATCGAATATATTTATACTTTATTATTTGTTTATTTGAAAACAAAGATGCTGATTTTCGCGTCTTTAATGATCACACTATTTATTATTTATAGTTTTGTGACGCAATTTTGATGACGTCATCACTTGATGATAGAGAGCCGGCAAAATTTGTGTCCCCGATGTTTAAGGTTCAACAACTCATTTACTAACTACATCCCAAATAGAATGTTGGTAGCCAAACCTGAAATATATTTTCACTTTCTCGAAGGGTTCTACCAAACTACTGCAGAAATCAGGGGGTGGGTCACAATCGGTACAATTTGTGGCGTCAGGATTCGTGTGCCAAAGGCTCCTTACAACGTATGACAGGCGTTGAGGCTTTGCGACACCGCCTACACTAGTGTCCACACCTCCAAACTTTGGATCCTGGAATCCTGGATCGTTTTATCCTTTTTCAACAAGATCTATGCTTAACCATTGAATAACCTGCTCTTATTACCAATGATTATGGTACTGAGGAATATATGAAGGAAAGTACGTAATTTTGGGAGATTCTACTTGAATCCGAATATTTCCTTTTATTAAAGAACAAATTACGAATAATACATATGGCAACAAAACTTTTCCTGCTGTTGATCGCAATATCGCTGAACAAGTATAAACTATGTGGTTATTAAATATTTGCGAACCGTTAAAAAATATTGATATTCAGCGTTCTTTCTTATACTGAAATTATTATTTCGATGAAAAATACACACATCACTGTCTCCTGAGCTTATTGTTACGACGAGTCATCAATCCTCTGGAATATCGTATGAATTCAGCATGTGATAAATGTTTCTAAACAACTTATCGATGGTTTCTCCCCTGTGTGATTATTATATGTACGCTTTACTGAGATCTCTTAATTTTGACTCAGTTTGGCTTTTCCCTGGGTATTATAGGAACATCGATATATAATCTACTATTTACTGATATCCACTTATATAATGTATATCAAAGAAATTTTAAGTATGTGCTTTGCTATCGTATTTGAACATAAATATATAGTTAAGTTTTAAAAGGCTTTTCTCGTTACCTTATGTTTAACGATTAATTTTACCAAAGTTT
>JAGDQP010030812.1:7420-22339 GCA_022664845.1 Lepisma saccharinum | reverse complement strand
GGCAGAAGGTGGTCTTTCGATAACTTATTTCTTAATATGTTGCTTGATGGTAATATTAACTTCGCTGAGTTACTATCCTTAGTACGTGTATATGTTCTGGTGAAAACGCTACGAAAACACGAACGTTTTCGCTTGAAGTACACTACAACTAAATCCAGTAACAGATCGTATCACAGTAAACGGAGAGTGTAGTATAACTGGAAATTTAGATGTGTGGAGTGTGTTAGTCTCTTTGCATGGAAAAATGCTTCATTAGGTCAGTACACAGTCTTTAGTTTCCATTTCACAGCTGCGTAGAATTGTTTATCACATTGTTCAACGTATTTACTCATTTTTGCTTTATTAGTAATGTTGATTTTGTTTGTTACACCAAGCCACTATATCACTTATAAATGGGTCATAGTCCTGTTAGTCCACAGAAAGATAAATCTAATCAAATCAAACGGCTCTGCAAATAGTATAAAATGCCAAGTGACCCCTATAGCAGTCTCCTCCGCTATAGCCCATTAGAAAAGACAGTTGAAGGTAGGTACTCCCTCAGTACTCATCTATGCTTGTACCATGTGGGCTTTGTAGTGGACAAACACTGTGTGCGTGGGTTTTCTCGAGGTTCTCCCGTTTCCTCCAATTTTCTTCATTCCGCCAATCATCTCATCATCATCAATCCGGTCTGAGCCAAAGTAGCCTAAAGGCCTTAAATATTTAATTAAAGTTCTCTCAGTATTCAAGACAGTATCTAGGCACATAGTACGGTAAAGAAATTTGGACAAGAATTGCATAAATATTGACAAGTGCGCAGACCCGAGCGTGGTTCGGAACCCTCCTTAGAAGCTACGTACAACATTGGTTCTAGGAAGAAAAAGGCAGCTTCTGACGATGGTGATGAACTCCTCAGTTTGTCTATGCAACTTACCATTTTAGTCCGTCTGCTGGGAATGAAAATGGAAGGTAACCGTTCTGGCCATAATTCAATTAACAGCATCGACATTCACTTGGAGTAACCTCGGAAAACCAGATAAAATGTGAGTAAGGGTGGCTGTCTCAAGAGTGCCGGGTTACGAGGCGGGAACATCACCTCTGAGCTCGATTAAAATTCTGTATACTTGGATAGTACCCTATTAGTAGTCGAAATAGCTGGGAATAGGATATCCGAGTAGTACGAGATGGGAAGCCCATTAACGCGAATACTAGGGAAATACAGATACCTGGGTAATACGAGGGCTGTACTGGGGTAATACTTATGAGTATGAAACCCTGGTACACGGGTACTCGCATAGCTTAATGAAAGCAAGACCCTTTCTCGATACTTCTAGAAAACAGCTTTGCTTTTTCAGGAAATTTGTTTCTCTTCTTATTCTGTATCTTGAATGCCATACAAGTTTGTCCCATAGTATTAGTAACAAGATACAGGAAACTGAAAGGAATTGAAGAACTTGTCATGAAAATTCTAGAACATTCATTTTAATGACATCGTGACAACTGTACGTGTAATATAGAGCTTCTTTTCTCCTCTACCATCAGTCTTACTTTTGGAGTTTTCTTGCTGACGTTTCATTGTCATAATTCAAATGAAAATTTAGTGGAAGAAATTCTTTTGAGCTTGTATAGCTTACACAATGGCTTTTACTTCTTTCCTCTGTAGAGAAAGAATTATTCACGTATACAATCATAAAATCTTCACGTAACTTGTGCTGAGGCGGCTGTTTTCGCGGTGGGATCACGGGAACTGGAAAACTCTTGACATCAAGTGGTTCAGTAAAGAGACTTCCACCCCAAAAATCAATGGCGACTTCCTGGAAAAACAGGGGGAGATATAAGATGGGAAGAAAATCTGTGCACGAAGCACTTTGGTTGGGGTAGACGGACTAGTGCTGAAACACTGTGACACATCCACTACCAATTTCCCCCCCCCCCGACTTATAACCTACTAGTACGTTATTAACAAGTCAACCGAAACGTCGTATAATGTCTTAACAGTTGCATAAAACAGTTTACCATGTTTTTGAAAGACGAGAAAGAAAGAAAAATTCTGGTCTCTTCCGACATTTTACGATTCAACTCCCATGACTTCATTGGGCATTGCTTGCACCCTCTTTGACACGCAATTTCCTTAACGTTGTGGGTTTGTTGATGGCGATGTCAAAGTTTCAAAAGTTACTGAATAAATCCATAATAAACGAAATTTTATGCTTCTAGGCTTTAGAATATCTTATATTACAGAGTGCAGTAGTATTAATATGTATTTTGTCAATTACTTTCTTACATCGTCCTGGGAGAAGGAACCTACATAATACAGAGTATCTCAGAAATATTCCGTTTGAATTTCTGGAATATGCATAGAGCTCTAGAATATTCTGAGGAAGATGTCTAGAATATTCTGAGGAAAATGCCTAGAACATCCTAATAGAACAAGAAACCTTAGTGATATTCGTAGGAAAATATCTGTAGTATACGCCCTCATCTCGGACATTAACGTATTCGTAGATTGTTCTAAGAATGTACCAGATATATCCTGGGGTGCGTATATTCGAATATCCGTAGAATATACCTGTTCTGTATGGGTAGGATGAGTATGCGATGATTCTGGTTTTGAATCAAGGTACCCGCCCGATATTTATCTTGTATAACTATGGAAATTTTATTCGTGAGTCCCTGGATTATGAGGGTGAGTATGCCTGCGTGATCTATCTAGACGGATTTAACCGCTTGTTGTAGTATGTGGTTTGTTAACATCACTGCCGCACTACCAGTAAAAAGAAAACTTACCTGCTCAGAATTAGAGAACTTATTACCCGTGTAATACTTGACCGAGTTATAAGGTAGTAGAGTAATATGGACACGTGGGCAATACTGGTAATAAGGGTATACGAGTACTAGGGCAATATGATTAATACGGTACTAGGTAATACCCCTGATATGAGTATAATGCCCGGATAGCCGAAAATCATAATAAAAGTAAGACTTACTGTCACAACAACCCAATACAATGGCATGCATGAACAAGAAAATTGATAAGAAACTACAGAATGCCTGGTTTTTGAAGTTGTGCTCGTTTTCATGTTAGTAGAGACTGAAGTCTTGTCAGATATCTTGATTAGTACCTTGCTATATCGACTGAGTATAAAGTGAATCCAGTATGTCAAACTCGTGAGAAAAGGCCCTTTACTTGTCTACTTGAACAGTAGCGTCAGTTGAACGAAAAGTTTGAATCTTTTATCATAGCAAATTTGTCTCTTTACAGGCATACACTAGAAGCTATTTCACTGCACGTGTGTTACAATATTAGTAGGAGTGCGAGGGTAAATGTCAAACTTTTGGTTGATTCTGTTTGCTCACTATTAACAGTTCTATTAAGTCTTCCTTTTTATGTCAAACCCCAGCCCCCGTAGTCCAGGCGGTAACGTCGCGGACTTCGGTTTGGAAATAAGTACGCGGGTTCGAACCTCATAGCCGACCATCCTGACTGACGTTTTCCAAAGTTTCTCCTCAGTTTAACCAAGCGAATGCCTGGATGATACCTCAAGTAAGACCCTGGTTAAATACCTTTCCCATCCTCTATTTCGACCTGAGCGAAAGGTGCCAGAATGCCATAAATAAAATTGAAATTCAATTATAATATTAATCCGTACCACGTGTAATGTTACCTTGCAAAGTAATCCTGTCCGAAAAATATTATTGGTTAAACGTTCTTCGTTCTTCGTTCTTCGTTCTTCAATGTTCTTTCACTTGACAGATATTTTGACTTCTGAGAAACTATTTCGAAATATAACTAAAAAATTATTTCATGATTTTTGTGCTATGGTTTTGAGATATGACTATTGTTCCGTTAAGCTCTACTGTTTGCTTTCTACACTGACTGACAATGGAATCCCAACACGAAACGAAGCTAAGTGAGTGAAACTTGGAAGCAGATTTGTCTACACAGTAGGGTGGGCAGAACTTGTTTTCGGATATTGGGGTTCGAGTTGTCATCAAAAGTTGTGCATTGGTACCAAATAAAGCCATGCCAAATATGGCGATCCTAAAACAATATGTCAGTTAAAGATAAGGAATAAAAATATACCAGTTTCCACATGCTGGAGTTCGAGTAGTTATGAACAGTTGTGTTTTAGTACTAAATTTTGCCATGTCAAAAGTTGCCCCTTTTTGGCCGTTTTCAAACTAAAATTTTCGTGGGCTCCGGGGCCCGGCTAGATAGTTTATGATCTGGCTGTGTTTCGGCGAACAAACGTAACAAAATATTCTACAACTTTTGCACGGTACTCAAACTCAAATTTCCAAAAAAAGATTCGGCCCTTTTCAAAATTAACATTTTATCGGGCCCCCGGTGCTTGGGTGAATATTTTTTTGATCCGGTTGTGTTTGGGGCGAACAAACATAACATTCAATAACTTTTGCACGGTACTCAATCTCAACTTTCTAACTTTTTTTTTTTTTGGGGGGGGGGGCAAAACGGTCTGTTTTTATACCAGTTTTCACAATTTGAGTTTGAGTAGCGTGAAGAAGTTGTAGAATGTTATGTTATGTTTGTTCGCCGAAACACAGCCGGATCAAAAAATATCGCAGAGCCCACGATAATTTTATTTTGAAACCTGCCAAAAACGTTTGACGGCCAAACCGGCCATATTTGACATGTCTTCATTTCGTACCAATGTACAACTTTTCATAACTACTTGAACCTCAAAATGTGGAAACTGGTATATTTTTATTCCTTGTTTTCCAAAAAACAATTGGGCCCTTTAGTGGTCTAGGGGCCCGGTTAAATATTGTTTCAGGACGGTAATATTTGGCATGGATTTATTTGGTACCAATGCACAACTTTTGATGACAACTCGAACCCCAATATGTGAGAAAAAAATCGGCCCACCCTACTACACGGTATATTGACACAATTTACAATGTCAAATCTTACAGGATTCACACCGTTCAAATTTAAATATCACCCTCTTCAGTAGCCACTGTAATGACCATCACGTTGATAGGAGCCATTGCACACGGGAACACATGCTTTCGTAAAGGTGTCGGATGATGTTCCACGGCTGCTGCACCTGGACAGTCAGATGGTCGTTGCTAGTTGCGTATAAGCCCGAAACTGCAGCCAATGGTGTCCCACACATACTCGATTGAGAAAGATCTGGTAATCCTACCGATCAGGCGTACATGTTTACATTTTGAAGATAATTTTGGGTTACAGCTGCATTTTGGCGACGAGCGTTATCATATTCAATACTGTTCATGAATGGCAGTTCGAACCATGATTTTCGATATAGCAACGAAGGTGGCCCTGTTATCATAATCCCCGCCAAAACCATAATATTTTGTTTCGGTCTAGTATGTTGACTATGGATGAAGATTATTCATAGATGTTAACCAGGTCACCTGCTGACATGTGTACATGCACCACTGGTTCCGAGGCAGAACACGTTCGTGTTTGTGAATATGACAGAGTTCCATTCTGCTCTCCAATGACGTCTAGCAAAGCAGCACTGAACGACCCTGAATAGCCCTTTTAACAGCACCGGATAGTTCTTAGCGGTATCCATAAATGAGCGGTAAAGATGTCTACAGGAGGCCTCTAGTGTAGTACACTCCCCTGTAGATGGTTCAGGGCAGTTCGTGTTGTAACACCAGGCCCCATGGGGGCTCGAATTGCAGCTGTAGCTGCTCTCGAACATTTCGCAAGCGCGCCGATCTTGTCGTAAGGTGCGGTTTTGTTTAAGCGATGGTCGTATGCGATGACCGCATTCAGCAAATGCGTGCGACGGAAGCATTTTCGTTGGGTAGCATCATTTATGCATTTGGCGCCGCGGGACGCTTTACTATACTTTATACATTTATACGAATTACTTTCCGTGCACTACGAGTTTAAGATCTTTCTGTAAACAATATTTCTTACAGTAACAGAATTTTAGGCACAATTACAGACAACTATAATAATAATATAGTCAGCACTTTAAATTAAACTCAACTTGCATTCAATATAAAACAATATAGTTACTTCAAGCTGCCAGAAAACTCTGCTGCCATCTATCGAACATCAAACTTACTAGAGGACACCTTTGCATGTATTCTCTTTCTTTCGGGTTTTACCAACAATTTTATAGTATTTTCGTGCATTCTTGACGTAGCTTTTCATTCTCATCTCTGCTGAAGTTCATATTTGGGACAAAATAGTTCCAAATTCAAAGAAAACACGAATAAAAACTGCACAACACTCTACAATGCACGCGATTGCTGCAGCTTGACTGCTCAGCGAAGGAGTCGCTGCAACAGTTGCTAGCGACACCATGCGTCCGACGCGCAAACAAAACCGGCTTCACTGATTTCCCATGAACGTGTCAATGCAGTGGCGCGTGCAGCAGTTGCTTGCGATCTTGGTATGCGAAAATCGCACAAACGAAACTGCACCTTTACACCAGTGAACCACTAGCACTCCGACCCCTGTTTTCTGGCAGCTGTGCTCCCAGGCCCATTGTTGTGTATAGTTGTATATAGTACAGACATCTCGACCTATTATGGCCGCGATCTGACGAAAGTACAATACAACAATCAAGTCGTTTCAACAGTCAACAAAACAGAAAATTATAAATCGTCATGAACCGAAACCATAAATAGCTACGAGTTATCTTCCCTGAAAATTTGAATTCTTTTAGATTTGAATTTGTCCGAGCGAATTAGTACATTAGAGACATAACAAATCTAGGCTACCATGTAGTTTGGAAATGCCCGATATATGAAGAACTCTGTTTAAAGCAACAATATGGAGGAAAGCTACAACAAAAGCTATTCGAGAGAGGTTAGTTAAAGAAACACATTTCAGATTTGAGAACACTATTCTATTTTCGGTCATATAAAACCCTTAAAGAACATTCCGAGAAATTGAAGATTTTGAATTTCTGCGTAGTGTTAGCTCATAAGTCAGCCCTTGTGGTGCGGCGCCCATTGAAACAATCCTATCTATCTTTATATGCAACTCAACAAATGTAGATATAGTGTGGGACACATGAAGTTTGCCCATCTGCCACCTACCCATATTCTCTATGTTTTGAAACAGAGTCGAAATATGGTAATGATGTTAGGCCAAGCATTGTATCAAAAATATTTTTCTTATACTCCCACAATTCACTGTAATACGCATGCGCGATGTAGTCAGTGGTGAGGAAAAACGCATGGCTCATATATTTTTGCTGCGGTAAGTAAATGTGTATTTCTTAATTATTAATGATTTGATTGCTATCCCTCGTTGTTCACAGAAATATTGAAGATATTGTGCACCACAAACCATATATTGTGGTAGTTTCTAAGTGAGTTGACTGTGTTAGTGGTGTTTTATCCACGTTTTTGAAAAGTGTTAGTGCGTTCAATTTCACCACGCCATTTTTTTTATTAAAGACAGTTTATAATTATTTTAGCTTGTGCTAGATATTACCTTGAACTCAAATAGTATTAAGACCTATCTAGAAAATACGATTTTCAACATTTTTTCCTACACTATTTTTCATGAGTAATGTTTTCTTCACTTTAATATCTTTTGCCAATTCAAGCAAATGAAAACTATTTTAAAATAAAATGTTTCAATAATATCTGCTCAAATGGTTGTTTATGGTTCATTAATCAATTTTATATTACATACATGGGGTGTAACACACATGTTACATATGCAAACAATTTCGAAAACAAACTAACGAAATTGCGTACATAATGTTTACAATTTCGCATTTAGAAGGCTTTTCTTCCTCGTGTCCGGATGATAATTGTGTACAAGTCTTCATATTCTTTTCCGATAAATAAAATATTACCCTATCGCATACACAGTAAAAATAGGAGACACAACGTTCATCCAAAAAATGGAGGCAGCTGAGCTGCCTCCACTTTTTGGATTAACCTACATTCAGCCAGTTTTCGGTTGAATGTTTTACTTTCTGTAAAATTTCAAAATGCGTGTATACATATATATATGAGTGTTCCAACGTATTTCATTCAATCCGAGCAGTTTTTAAAAGCAGAAAAGAATAAAAGGAAATATTCCTTTCAAATAAAAAATAAAAAATAAAAATAGTTAAAATGGCCAGGTTTCGATCCAAGGTCCACGAGCAGACTGGTAAGACGCTCTAACCACTTCGCTACGAAAGCATTTGGTGACTTTGGCTTTCCGAGCGAGCTATGGTTTTACTGTGAAGGAGGTTAATTACTAACACGTTTTTGATTTTACTACGAGGAATGTCTCGTGAAAAAAGGAGAGATACGTTTGCTACAGTGTAAAGATTTATACCCAACTTAATTTCTCGGCCCACCAGCAAACTGTTTGCTGTTCACAGTGTAAAGGCAATGTAAACACTCAAAATGGCGGGACGTTCAGTGACAAGCAAGTAACGTTACTCCTGTTACTGGATTATAGAATATCCAACTAAGGCTTAAACTTCATCCACAAAAGTACGTAACCTCAAAATTGTCTGTTTAGCTTACACTTTGATTAGAAAATGACCGAGTTTTAAGCGGAAAATAAGTTGAACGTTCACGGACAAATCACTTTGGCCAGTTTCAACCCATTTTCTGTTAACGTTAATCTATTACAAAGAAAGTGTTTAACTTTAAAATGGAGTTAATTTTACCAATCTTCCCACTACAAGGCTTACACTATATCCACGTTTAAGAGTAAATACAACAAAACGCTAATTTTCGACTTTAATTTCTCCATAAAGCGGAGTAACTTTCATCCATTTCGTGTTTCCACTTTTTACAGTGTACGTGAGTCATCTTGATGCAAACGACTTTCGCTTTTTATTTTAAAAGAATGTTAAAGCTTAGTACGGCTAAATTGCCGCCCCTACCATATTAAGTTAAAATTAACGATACTCTGAGACTCAAAGTATCAAAATTTTGGGACCAGATATAGTGTAAGCTTTTCTGTGGTTTAAGGAAATAGATATGTAAAGTTTGGAGCAGATAAGTTTAGGGTCGAACTGGCCAAGGCCGCTAGGCTGCAATAGCGGCCCGGGCCCTCTTTGATCAAACAAATAAAAATATCTTAATTGTATTAAAAAATAGCAAAAAAATAAATAAATAAATAAAATAAAGAGGAAACAGAAAAAGGGAAATAATTTTGACACTTTAAAGCAGAAGTTCAAAATTCTTATATTCAACATCATATTGGTGACCCCTTTTTAAAGGTCCTGATTGATCTGAGACTGGAAAGCCCCAAAAACCTGTACGCCAGAGCTCTTTTCTAGGACCCCATAAAGCTTTGCGTATGTTTAACCGCAGGGGTTCTTAAATTTTAATAAAGATCGCACTTTTGTAGGAAATAGTTATTTTTATCTATGCACGTTTGACGTCTCTGCTCATGGAAGTTTTCCCTATTAATTTCCTTCGGAGGTGGCCTGGATTAGCACAGGTCTCACTAGAATCCTGGTTAATGAACATAAAAGTCCTGATGCCAATTATGTGTTCTGGTTAACGATAATAACGTGATACAACTAAAACTTCGGATTATTTTAAACCCACATAGCAAAATCAGATTGAATCAAACTTGTTTTGGCCTTGAAACGTCAAGCCAACAAGCTGGAAACAAGCTTGCCGTTTCAAGCAAAAAGTTTGAATGAAACTTGAATCATGCTTAATTTTTCAAAGGCACAAGGGATAATTAAGCATGAAATTGGTTTGTTAAATTCAAACATATTTTATCTAGCAAAAATCACCGTTGTATCAAGCTTGAAATATACTTGTATCACGTCAAGCCCCTCAAGGCAAAATCAAGAGAATTTCAACCTTGAATAAAGAAACAGTGCTATATGGGAAAGATCTTTTGTATTTGTATTGTACTGTTGTTATTTCAGGACTAGCACATATTGCAAATATGCTGCGACATATGTGCTAATCAACAACACTTTTCAGATTATAATTTCTTGAATGGCGCTTTGTACATTAGATACACTTTGCGTTCTTGTGGAAGGGCCTTTCAAGTACGTGGATAGAAATGTGGGTGAAGAGATTTTAGAAGGACAGCGAAACGGTTCTAAAAGAAAAATTGGCGCAACAAGATGATGGAGCAAACATAAAGCTTGAATGGAATTATAAATACTGGAGAATACATTAATTTCATGCATTCAGATTTCTTACATTCCTGCAGTATTTAACGGACATTTAACGAAACTGACAGATTTCTTGGCGGAATTACAAATTTTCAGGCTTATTCGTTGCTGAAATATAGTCTGGATTCAAAACGATCCTGCTGTGCATGATACCTCGACTTAATTACTATATCTGAACCAGTTTCTAAGTGCCTAGATTAGATTATGTAAAAGCGTGAAATTTGGTAAATGTTCTAAAGCAGCAGTTGGAATATAAACATGATCAAAAAGAAGAATACTACTGCCTGTTCTATGAGTATACCACATCTTTCTGTAAAGTTACGAACCAAGAGCTGGAACAGGCTGGATTTGATTTGCAACTGGAAGAAGATTTTCTCTTTGGATGAATCTCGAAGAAGAATATGCCGTAAGAGCTTGCTACAAATAAAAGATGCGATGCTGTACGTTCGGGTGTTTTGCTTAGAATTGAAAACTACGATCAAATTGTGAGCATATCAGCTTCTGGTAACCACGAAAGGTTTCAACATCAGTCTGAGCAGATGCATCAGCTTCATCTACTTGATCCTAAACATTTCCAGGAAATAAAGGAAAAATACCTTCCTAATGGTGCCCTTGGAACTAGTGCAAAGAAGATAGATGCAGTTCAGAATGATGTTCGCAAAGAGTTAATGCAGTTTGCAAAAACTGTATAACACATTTGCACACAATGCTTCAATTATGTTTAAACAAGAGTGCGATGATGCAGAAGAGAGGAAAGATTTAGATGGAAAAGAAGCTTCTACGTATGAGAGAACTAGGCTCAGAGAGATGTGTCGGTGATAAGTTATGTAAAAAAATGTGTGTCTTGTGCTGCAAAAGTTCTGTTTCAACTTGTTGCTTTAACACCTTGAATGTGAAGTATAATATGCTCTAACATTACCATGCGCACAAGTTAGATGCGAGTGACGTTTCTCAAACTTAAAATTAGTATGAACTAGATTCTACCACTTTTGTCCAGAGATGGACATACTTTTGCTCATAAGCATGGAGAAAGATACTTTCAGTACGATAAATTCTAATGAAATTATTGAGGAATTGTGTATATCATCAAAGAAACTGTAAAATCTGAAAAATCTTGAAGCTAGTTGTATTCTTTTTCTCTTTTTTCATTCATAAGATATTCTGCAGCTCAGCAATACTGCATGATATAGGTTTCTATTATTGTACTAAATTGGTTCTATTATTGCATTATCTGACTAAAATAATTACAATTACGATTAGTATTTGTGGTCATGAAAATATACTATTGTTATGTAACTAATCTATAATACCTGTGTTTAGATCTTAGCTTGCTTATTACGATCTTAATGCTGTATATGTATTTTTGCTGCTATATAACGGTTATAAAGAGAAATTAGAAATATCATGTAGGATTTATAAAAAGTCGTTTTCATAATATCTTTCTTTGTGAACCCTTATTTTGAAGTACCATGCGTTGTCATAATTATATCAACAACGTAAACATCTTCAGTGAAATTAATGTTTTGCGGTATTACGTTCCGTTGGTTAAAGGAAGAAATGATTTACGTAAATTTGAAAAAAAAAATATTGAACCCTTGTAGAGTAATAGCGGCCTGGGCCCTTACCCCTCCAGTCCGACCCTGACAGTATGGATTTGCACGGTGAACAGATATACAGAATTTGGGATTTATAAATAAAATTATCATTCCGATTTCGGTTCGTGTTATTTTTCACAACACAATGATTTATACAGTTTTCTGCTAATTGTAACTCTAAAGCAAGTGAATAAAGTTTTTACACTTGATGCTGTTGCAATATGCGTTTTGTATTTCCTGTTCAATTTTCGCACGAGCAAGCGTAGCTTTCCTCCTGGCTTCTAAATTTCAGAAGTTGACTCAAGCATTAATCCAACTCTATCGAGTGAACAGGAAATAGAAGATGCAAAGTTAAATTACCTGGAGTTCACTGGACAGATAATTAGGAACAAATTGATGATTGAAGCAGATGGAAATGAACTTGGTCAATTATGCACTTGTCTCGGAGCAATACTGTTTTTTTTTAAAGTTTAGTGTGATATTCTAAATTTCTTGAAGCGAGGTTCAACGCACAAAATTTTATAACAAGTATCAGAAAAAGCTCTAACAAGAATCTGAAGCGTCAAGCATGACTCGTTTTCCCAGTTTTCCTTTCTCTGTGCTTTTTTTCTTAGACAAACATTTTTCCATCAATGGAATTCTGCGGCTTGGTTCAAGAAGGGCCTATCTCCTATATTTGCAACCTTCAGCAGCAAAAGCTGGGAAAAGTTATAACACCACTCTGTCAGCTTCTCGACAGCTTCCAACATAGGAACTACTAGAGCTGCGAAGGCGGTTGTGGTGTCGTTGTAAAGGTCTCAGCAAGACTACACTCAAAAAAATTATTGGTGTTTATTGCCACCCCAAAAGGAGTAATAGAACACCTCTACCTCTACACCAATTCTAGTGTTGGGTAACACCAATTCTAGTATGGTTAACACCATCCAGGGTGTCCAACACCGTTTCTGGTGTTGACAAACACCTCTACCGAGACACCTCTACCGAGATTCAGAAACACCGTTAGGAGTGTTAATAAACACCATTGAAGGTGTTCCCTAACACTTCTAGCGGTGCACTTTAACACTCCTAACGGTCTTTCTGAACATCGGTAGAGGTGTTTGTCAACACCAGAAACGGTGTTGGACACCCCGGATGGTGTTAACCAACAGTAGAATTGGTGTTACCCAGCACTGGAATTGGTGTAGAGGTAGAGGTGTTCTATTACACCTTTTGGTGTGGCAATAAACACCAATATTTTTTTGAGTGTAGTTCCAAGCTCCGTCGCGTCAGTCAGTCCGTCAGTTCCTGGGCTACAAAGTGGTTTAGTTATCCTTTGAAAGGTCTCGGCGAGAAGAATTCAAAGCTTCATAAATCATCTTTTTCCGTCCGTCTGTCGACAACTTTCAACTCAGGAACTACTGAGGCTACGAAGGTGGTTGAGGTGTCGTGGGAAAGGTATCAGCGAGATGGGCTTTAAGTCGTATCGGTGCTTAAAAGTTTATGGTAGCCCATGTGCATAATGTCCCGATTGGGCTTCGCCTCACTTATTAAAATAGAAAACAGATCCTTTAAGCTGCAAGAAAGTGCACATCTATGTAAAAATATAGATGAAGAGCGATCTTTTAGCACCAAACCACAGAATTAAATCAAGTTTTTTAATTAGTAACCTTTTCGAAACTTCAGTAGTGAATATGAAGATCAGCAGTACTGAATCAACTCTAATAGTTAGAAAGGATATGAAAGTTTAATAACGTATGCACTCAAAATAAGAAACTTTAATCATGTAAGTAGAAGTGTACACTTCTACTCATGTATGATATATATGCACATTCTTTAAATGTTAATAAATTATAAACATTGATCTTATGAAAACAGGTAGACGTAACTAGAATTTGTCAACTCATTGGTTATAAAACAATGAAGTTGAATGATACTTCAGGAGCAATGCACAGGAAGTTAAAAGCTGAGTAAATGACTTGATGGTCTGATGAAGAGCAAAGCAGCAATCTATGTCAAATTCACAAAATATGTGTAAACGATCTGAGCATGGAAATTTCCAAAGTGGAAATCGAGTTTTGTATCAGAGAAAGGAAATTCAAATTGAAGTGGACAAAACATAGCAGATCATTACCGAAACGACAACATTTCATGTTTACTCCAAAGCGGGCACACGCCTACGTTTAGATCTTTGAGGAACTTCATTTGCATTTTAAGTCAGTTCTTTGTTCAGAGATGTAACACATCAGACAACTTTTAAGCCAACAAAAATTATTCTTATTAACCTACTCTTGGTTGGATGACAAGCGCCGTGTCCCAAGAAATTAAACACACACAGTAAAACTATTGTTATTCCAAAAGCAGTAGGTCCTTCAAGGTAAGTTTAATCCTCTCTATTTATCTCGATATTGTGCTTTCTTTGTTCTATCTTAACTTACACTGGCAAAGGAACTATTTAAGCTGATAAGCCGATATTTACATGAAATATTTTTGTTTCACTAGGCTTAAACCTGTAATGTACGGAAATGATATCCATTGACCCAACCTTTTTGGTATTTTAATGGAATTTTTTTTAGAAATGTCGATTTTGTAGTACATGGTAAGGCATCAGTCTGAATCCACTTGTCGTGTTGAAACCGCTATGGAAATCCGAACCAATCTTTGGGTAATAGCAATAGATCAAAAGATGCACTTGGTGGAGGTATGAGCACTATAGTCACCAACTTGGATTCAACTCAAGAATTTTAAATAGGAAGAGGGTAATGTGACATCGTTCTAGGATAGTTTGTTCCCAGAAATTCAAGGCATTTGTTACCTATGCTCATTTGTTTAACAGATGAAAGTAGGGATTCTGGAAGTGGGAATTTGGTGTTCTACAGTGTGTGTGCTTGATTTTGCGGCCATCTTACATCGATTCATTGCTTGATTTTGACACATCGGGTTCAACAACAATTAAACGTCTTTTCAGCTCTATAAGACAATTTATTCTATATACTTTAATTGGTTTATGTATTCTTTTACATATGTACCAATTCTATTTTCGAATTATCAATTTCAGAATCCCCATTTCCTTAACAAATAAACGTAGGTGACAAGTATCTTTAAATTTGAATTTCTGGAACAAACCAGTCTAAAATGATATGTAACATGATCCCCCTCCTTATTTAAAATTCTTGAGCTGAATCCAAGATGGCGGCCATGGTGTTCATACCTCCACCAGCTGCAGCTTTTCAACTATTGTCATTACCCAAAAATCG
>JAGDQP010030811.1:0-22339 GCA_022664845.1 Lepisma saccharinum | reverse complement strand
ACTCTAAAACGGTCAGAACGTACAGTTGTAGTAATCCTTAGAATGTTGGATCAATATGGTTTGTGAATTGAAAATTTCAGTCTGAATTCTACAAACTACTGATTCCTGGCAGCAATATTTGCCACTTGACCGGGAGTTTGGAAGTACTGCTGCATATTTTGTTAGTATATTTAGCACTGTCAGAAAAGTGTCGTTAGCGACACCAATAAAATATGAAACATGTTTAGTATTACTCTGTAAATTTCAAGAGCTAGCAAATGCATTGTACATTGAAAGTTAACCAGTATTTATTGAATAAGATATTAGCGTTGGTACACCAGACTCTATTATTTCGTGAAACAATGATGCTGACAGATCAACCTGATTTTAGTTTATTGCAGCTAAAGTCCAGCTTAACTAGTATGAGTGTAGCCAGGAATTTAGATACTACATTTTTACTCGACTACTGAAATTGAGGAAACCCTTCAGTCAATATGATGGGGAACATTATTCCTACCTTTGAGCCTCCAAAGTGTCTCTCCGAAACTCAGAAGAGTTACAAATAGATACATTTCTTAGTTTAAAGAATGTTAGTAACTTGGTTCTAATTCACGAGACGCTAGGTTATTATTGCAGAAGTAGTCCTTCACATTATTACGTTTGTTATTTGTAAAGACATAATCCTGACTCGTAGACGCACGAATTGTCACGTTCGATTTCTACTAATCAAGGCGATCCGGGTTTCAAAACTTGGTGGTGAGGTTTTGAACCCAGTATCAATTTAGGTACCAACGTGAGGAAATCACTATATTTCTATGGAAAGAAAATCGAAACCACATTTACTTACCTTCCTCTGGGTCCACTCTCTCTTCATTTTATTAAGTAGAACGAAAAAAACAAGTAGACTGTCGTAGTCAGTGAAGTTCTATAAAAAATATTTTACTATAGTTTTAATCTTCAGTGTACGTTTACGGAATCAACCTCCAGTCTACGCATTCCGAGTAAGTTCAAAAGCCTATTTCTAGAACCAGCTAAATCCATGTTGGACTGCATTTTTTACTTTAAAATTGCACGAATTAAACAGTTCCTGTTAAAATTATTTTCAAAATCACTAGTGATCCAAACAACTACATTTTTCTGAGATTTTAGGTAAGAGAACAACAAATGTCAGAAATAGTTGAGGGAAACTGAGCAGCTCTCTCCTAACCCCATGCCTATGTAAGACAAACGACTGAAAGAAAACTTGAAAGGCACATTAACAAATCCATCCTCATAGCAACCTGCTGACAGAGCCCTGTCCTTCTGCATTCCTACGGAGCCACCCTGGTCATATACAGAAATACATTACTGACAAATCCCAGAATGATAATAAAATGGGCATACTAACGTTCACGTTACACTAATTCTTTGAAATTGCCTGTACAAAATATAAAAAAGAACGTCTGTTATTAAACATTTCTGTCGATTATACCACTGCTTATCCATATATAATAAAATATTAAAGTCCGTAGTTAATTAGCATGGAGCTAAGAGCAAACCGAAAAGCAAAATAAAAAAAATGTATGTGCATGTCACTGGGAGGCTACTCACACAATCCAAACAAATACATAAAGCGGGAGCCCAATGAGTACTAAACCTGAAACCATAATACAATTTAGGGAGTCCTCACATAAATAATTATCAAACATAGGAGGCTTACATGTCAGGCAATGCCAGGTTATACGGGTAATCATACGTTGCAGCAGGTATCTGTAAGAACGTATCTGTTTCTTTCTAATACGAAATACAGATTAGCTCTCACAAACCTTGTTTAAAAATTATTTACTTTAAAGCAAACATAAAGTATGAACTGCCCTAAATTGCAACTACAAATACGAAGGAAATTAATTCTTCCTCCATATCAAATTACCTAAACAAAAATCATTGGTTAATGGATACCAACAAATAGCCAACACAGTAATCAAATGAATTTTTATTGTGGTAAGTGAATATGATATTAATATATGTGTATTGCAATAAGACGAAAGACCCAAAGTAAAGATGCTGGAGAAAATTTGCCTCTATCATCATTTTGAACAAAAATAATAGCTATCATACTACATAAAATATGTTACAAATTCCAAATCACTGGGCAACAATAACTGATGCAAAAACAAAGAGAAAAGAAAAAGGATACCAGTAAACACAAGAAACCCAGCGTCTAAAAACTGTTTGCAACTCAAGATTACTTCTGACAAAC
This sequence comes from Lepisma saccharinum, assembly GCA_022664845.1. Taxonomy (NCBI): domain Eukaryota; kingdom Metazoa; phylum Arthropoda; class Insecta; order Zygentoma; family Lepismatidae; genus Lepisma; species Lepisma saccharinum. The sequence continues at coordinate 20,121 of JAGDQP010030811.1, read as the reverse complement.
TCATGATTTATCGCAGGACATTTCACATATAGATAACTCCAGTGAACTACACGCAAAAGAAAGGAAGAGGTGATGACATTCCGGGGGTTAAAGTTTTGCTCTTCAATGATCTAATCATAATATTCGTTATTTCTGGGATTTTTTTATTTAAGGTTCGGCACGTTAGAAATCCGAGGTTTGCTATATAGAAAACAGTGACACAGAAGATGAGAACTTTTTAATAACATTTTACGTGACGTGATTACATAATGTAGAATATAAGTTCAAATGAAAAAAAATTCCTCCTGGGAATTTCGCTACCCATATTCGAAATTTTCCCCCTGAATCATCCCCAGGATCCATAAGTGGTTTTCTGCTTGGACAATGAGATGCGAGTTCTACTTATTGGGCGTTCTGAGTGTTGAAGTTTGACCGTTTCAGCATTTAGACATTCCGATAATTTTCGTAGGCATTCGTGTCGTTTTTACGAGTGAGCTCTGAGAGTTTTGATGTTCGTTCTGACTGTTATAGAGGGCGCTCTGATCTTTCTGCAAGTTGACTATCTGACTAATCGACTTTCTGACCTAGATCCATATGTTGCACAGGAAAATTATAAAAAAACACATGCACCTTTATATATTCTAAATTAATTAGCAAATATTACTTTTATTTCAATCTCAGTTTTTCACAGAAATGTTGCGTATGGATTATATAAAGAAGTAATTCAAAATTAACTATTTTATTGCATTTTTTAAGTGAGTTAGGAATCTAACAAACATTTTGATTATTATATATAGAATATTGTCTCATAGAACGGAAATATTATTTACCCTTATAGCATCACTAGAACTATGAATTTTAATTTGACTTGAGTTACAGTAGAGAATAATTTTAAACGTTCTTAAATTGTCAGAACTTCAGAACATATAATGGACATATTTAAATAATGTTATAAATATTTCGCAGTAGCAGACAGACTTCTTTTAAACGTAGAGTTTTGGGTTATTTCGTTGATTAAAACCGCTATAGACTTAAAATTGCGATTAATTTGTAATTACAAAAGCTTGATAAGATGTTGGTTCAAAGTGGATTCCGCTGTTATTTCCAACTATAATATAAATTTCGTTTAATGTTCCTTTTTTTCTTATTTAATGAAATAAAATTTATAATTATAAGCTAAGTGAATGTCATTAACTATTATTTTGTGTCCTCTTTTGCATGTTGAAAACATATTGAATTTCAATCTATCTTCCAACAACAAATTGAGTTCGTTTAGGACGTGTTCTAATTATTATATTTAACTGTTTACTAGATTTTCACTGCAAGTTAATTACATTAAAAATCTTAAAAGCGAGCAGAATGAAATTAATTACGTTTCTTATGTTCTAATTTGCATGTTGAAAACAGATTCAATATTAAACTATATATCAACGAAAGTTAAATTTCGTTAGCTCTGCGTGAACGCCAAGTATTTTCAACTATGACACAGAATTCGTTTGTATGCCTTTCTCTCTGGCGACACATTACAGTGATTAAGAAATACAAATTTAGTAGTATTGCGATGCACAAAATGTTCAAGAAGGAATGATGTACATTACAAAACAACAAGCAATGTAAGTATTCTTTATTCTTAACCTTACGTGATGGTGAAACCATGCGTCTGAATTTATTGCACATAATCCTAGACTGCCTGTTACTAAAAATACTGTAACAATGTGTTGGTTCTCAAGTTAGATCCATGGATGGAAGAGATAAGGTGACGAGCTACCAACGCCGTGTGCGGAATGCTCCTGCTTCGTATTCCACCGCAGATGATTGAATAATTTACTATTCAAAAATTAACACTGAATATCATAATGAAAGCAACAGACAAGTGAAATAAAATATATATGTCAATAGACAGAAACCGTGCTCGGCTTTGGACAACTGAAACCATCTTGAACTTCTTTCTTATCACAATTATTCACGCTCGAATAAAGCGTTGAACAGGCGGATATTTAGGTGCATTTACAACGTTAAAATACCCTTTCGGGACTAACGCTTAGTTAACGTATTTTCAACGTATGTTTGCTACTCGGGTTAGAATATAGAGAAACACACTTAAGAAAGAGTACTTGGTTAACTTAATGAAACTGTGAATGCCAAAGATTACATACTGATATGAAAATTTAAATGATTGCGGTTCCTGTTAAATATGGATGCCTTTCTTTGAAAATTTTATAACTTAGCTACGCAGCCAGGAATATACTTCTGCTCTTTAGTTAACAATAGTATTTTTCTTATATTATTACGTGTTTGCATAATACGCGCACCTTTTATGTCTTTGAATTAACTGATACTAATCGTTACTAATTATTTTACTCACATCTCGTAAGTTGCAGAACTGACTAAGGATTTATGCTTCATACATTTTCATATTCGAATATGAAATGTAAATATTATTTGGATGAATCAAAATCACTTTAAAGTTATTTTGACGTAGATTATTGAACGTGAATTACATGTTGACTAACTGTGTTCAGTTCCAAGTTATTTTCTACCTAGAGGAATATAAGTCATCAATAATAGTGTATGAAATTATTATTCTCTAGGACTATTATTTTACTAAAACCAGTATAATATTTTTTATTTCGAAACATACATCTAATGTAGTAATTTACAATTAACAATAAAGGACCAGAAAACACTGATACTTAAATTACAAAATCAATACTAGTTACTAAAGCTTACTTCTTTCTATTCATTGCATAGTAGCATTAACGTGTGTTTTTACAAAATTTCGAATCTTGTTTAAAATAAAACATTTTCACAACAAATTATGCTTTTACTTTATGTATTAATACTTAACTTTACATTAATCACTCTCTTTTTAAGGAACACGCATTTTCTTGAATGACGCTGTATCAACAACGAAAACTAGTCTGACAAATGATATAACCACGACTGGTAAGGCCTTATTGCGTTTCACGCGATGCTAATATTGTTTACTTCATTGATAAACATAATTTTAATTTGTCATTATGCACAATTAATAACGGTTATTACATTTATGCATATTATTAGTTTATGAAAGAATGCAAAATATGGAATATATAAGGAAGCAAAAGGAACCTGCTAATATTGGTCAAAACTTTAAATTATTATTCATCTAATATACTTTCTTAATACTACATATAAAACATTGGATGATAGAAGATAGCTTATACATCCTCTTATGCCATGAGACGAACGAATAATGATGTTTCGTTGTGTGACTTAATAACGTATAACTTCAACGGAACTCACAATTGTGGTTACTTGTGCAAATATAATGAGTGCATTTGCGCAATAATATAGTCAGTGAAAACGCAAAGACACAAATTTGTCTTTAAGATATAACACTGAGTTACAATGTTAAAATTATTAGTTTGAAATATTACATTTTGCTAAGTAAATTTGCATCATCGACATTTCTGATAAAAATATTTTTCTTTGATGGTTTTGTAAACTTGGAGAGGCTTTCATACGCTATTTAATTTACTAGTAAATGCTAAAAGTAAACAGATAGTTAAGTAATTTCTGGGAATATGTTTGTGCTCTTAGCTAATAATCATCTATGAAATACATTAATGAATTATTGCGGCTTACTATAGCTTTTGTGTCCTTGCTTTAACTTGTAATACATGCTGCTGCTTCTTTGTTTCCTTACTACCAACGTATAAAGAAATTGGCTCGATCTTTCTACCGGTACATGTCATATTTGTCTGCAAATTCAAAGTTAAAAGTTTAAAAGATTTTTTGAGAGAATGAAAATTTCATTTAAGTTATTTCAGAGTTGTTTTTTTAATGTATATTTAACGATGATTGGCTGTATTCTTTTGAAAGTTAGTTTGCATACAGCAAAATATACCTCGGCAATAATTAAGTCAAAAGCCTAATGACATATTACCAGTATTTTTTGCTGTAACCAATATAATAGTTTTCTTTCGTAATACACAGCCAACATAATAATTTAAAAGTAACATAAAGGGACAAGAAAATGCAAATATTTAAATTACGAATTCGACACTAGTTATTGAAGATGTCATACATGTTATGTAATTCATAGTGTCATTAGCATTTGATGTGAAGAACATTCCAACATAAATTACGATAAAACATAAGCAGTTAACACATTTACACTACAATGGGAATATTTTTTTCTCGAACAAAAATTCTGGTGCGAAAAAAATGTTTTCCTGGTGAATGGACGATCATTCATCTGTCAGTTGTTATCTTCGTTTCAAAATTCAACAATAACTAGTCGAGTACTGTATAATACTAAAGAATGGAAACAATATTATAAATCGAAAAAGAGTGATGGGAGTGAGACAAAAAAATTAACGTATAAATATAAGTATGAATGAATGAATGTATGAACAAATATATTGAATAAAAATAACATTGATGCTGCTGTAGGAGATCAGGGAGATAAGAATCATGGCAGTCGCATCTTGAAATTTATTACATAATATGTAATTGAAATCAATATGTAAGCGTTGTTCGTCCGCGTGTAGCGGTGCGGAGCACTATCGAATTTTAAATGCAAATCAGCATTCATGTGGTTACTTGCTACCAAAAATGAGGTTCCAAATATCTTATTAAGATCAAGAATTGGAATGATGCCGCCAGCAATCGCAAATAAAGGGGTACAGAGTGAACTAAGCCTCCTTTCTTGTAAGGTAACATAAATTGAAGTCTTTACCATTAAATGAATACTTTACGTACACTAGATGGTAAACGTTTTGCAGATTAAGCCAAAGGTATTTGGATTGTATGAACAACACTTAAGTGAAAAACAATGTATTGTGCACAGTTCCAATTTGTGTTTTCTCACTGGACAACAACAGGTGTGTACTCACAAATCATATCTTGCAACAGAAAAGAAGTATTGCACTAAATCGATAATAAACTACCATATTACAGATTTTATCTCATCTATTTTCATTACGCATTTTTTTTTTAAATTTTGTCGTTACTAATTACATGCTATTACGTGCAATTCCAATTTTTAGTATTTTGTTTGCTATCGCGGGCTTTACTCTTAATAGTTATACACATTGGGAAATCATTATAATAATTGCTGTTTTATGATAATAATATTAGTTATATTATACAGTTTAGTAGTCCATAATATATGATGTTTTAAGGTCAGTTGTGCATTAGTTGCTATGGTTAATGTCCGCCATAGTCGTCAGTCGCCATATATACTCTCAGTCACTGAGACCTTTTGTTGTATTTATCACCGGTGATTTTTTAATTTCTTATTGAAACATTATCATATTGATCGCTGTATCACTATGAAACTTGTCTGTATAAATTTTCTTTTAATGGGTCCGAAAAATTATTAAATGTTGTAAATGTAATACTAGTAATTTTGCCAGATTTATTTTCTTAAGCCGCCATGTTGCCAGGTCGATGTTGTTTTGAGAAAGCGATCACAGGCTATTGCCCAACGTGTTTAACGTAATCTTTCCGGAACTATGAATTAACATTGACCAAAATTCTAACTTCTAGCATGCTTCTAATATCTCGCATGCAGAATTCCAGAACTCAACGTAACTTAAACATGAACCTGCATCCGTTTTAGGGGAAAATTTTACTGTAAAAGAATTAAGGCCTAACGGGTTATACTTACTATTTTGTTTTTGTCCCAGATTAACGTTTGCGGTATTTTTATGTGATTGCAATTCATTACTCTATAGTTTGCTTACAATCACGGCAGTAATTTCAAAGTTAAGTATGAATGCACCTTTTAGCAAAAGTGATTTAACATTTAACTAGGTGTAAATAATTCGACTTAAAATAAACGAATTCTAAAAAAACTACTTTGCAGAACCCAAAAAACGAAGCTGTTATAAGTATTAATAATATAACAACATAATTTAAATGATACATACAATACAAGGTTTGTTTACTTAAATATATACACGCACTTGGATTTGTACTTACGTTACAGGAGCACGAAATGGTGAAGAGTAGAAATTCGAACACGTTTGTTAGTCAATCGAACTTATGGGTCAGGGAACTATTATGTTAATATCTTACTATACCATTTCTTCACATCGCTTACTCTTCATGCACTATTGTAGTTTACTATCATTGTTCACTATTAAGGATCTGGTTATAACGATTCGGAAAATTTTGCAATTGTTACAAACTAACAAATGACAGAGATAAACATATCCTAGTTGTGTCTGCGAACTAGCAAATGACAGAGATAAAAATTTTTATTGTACCTCCGACCTTACCGAAAATCAAACGGACGCCACAGGGCTTGTACATTCACAAGGCGCCCATCTGGGTGGCAGCACTAGTACACAGGTGGCGCGAAAACAAAGTAATGCTATATCCGCTCAATGTACGCTCCAATTATTTTAAACTGAGAAATTAGTAACACGTGCATACCTCTATAACTCTGCCTACCACTCCTGCAACCCCACGGTGCCTCTGTGGTATAGTAGCCATCAATCCTCCATCTATGAACAATGTTTCGGTTTGGAACTGCAGGGGCTGTGTTCGGAGATATGGGTGTTATAGAAGGGCATCGAACCAGTGGACTTGCCATCCGAAGTCGGTGACTTTGTAAATCGATTGCCGAAGTGCCTGAGGCTGGCCTGAATGTTCCACCATGTTCTACAAAGTTCCAAAATGTTCTAGAATATTCTAGACATGACTAAAATGTTTGATAGTTATGGAGAATGTTGTAGAATCTTCCAGAATATCATAGAATCTTCCAAAATGTTTGATAATGTTAATGAATGTTCCAGAATTTTGTAGAATCTTTCAGAAGGTTCGAGAATGTCTAGAATATTCCTGAATGTTCAAGAATGCTCTAGAATGTACTCTAGAATTCTCGAATGTTGCATTATCTTCTTCTGGTGGGGATACGTTCCAGTTCGGAAGTGTATAAGTATAGGATATGGCGAGATCCATGCGTCATTATACTTTTGGAAATCAATTAGTGCGGATCAACAAAAAGTGTAAGTAAATAGAATGTTAAATATGTTTCAGTGAACATTTTTGAATGTAATTAACTGCAAGTGCAACATTTTATTCATTCCTCATCAGCATACTAAGTTAGGTCATGAAACACACCGTTTTAGTTTAGATTGTATCTAGGAAAACCAAATCTGAAGATAGTTTTTAACTACCGTTTTTCCTTTAGGAGATTTTTGCTTTGAGATTTTAAATGCAACATCATGTGCGTAAAGTGGTATACATTTGAGTGGACACATAAAAGCAGTATTGTTCTCAAATCCTTATGGATACTGAGAAGATATTGAGTTCAACAGCGAGGCAGGTAATCTTCAATATGTTACTGGAGGTGCTATATCTCCTTGATTGTTCACCATCGCTTAGGTCCTTGAGTTTTCACGATGCACTGTCTTACTGCTAAGTCCAAAAATTGAAATGAGAATTCATCAAATTCTTTGAACGAAAGAGGTATTTGGTAAAACAAACGATTGTTTAAAGGTGAGATTATAGGTCGTCTATCAAATGACTAAAACAATAATAATTTCCTAGCGAAGAGGTGTGATGGATGATTGAAACACCTTAAGGTTTTATCACTTTAAGATAATCTGACGGCTTGAAGCGCAGATGCATAAAGGCCATAAAATAAAATTAAAATTAAAATCAACATTTTCTGAAGATGGTTTAGGTCGTTTATTTTCTACACGATACACCACCTCTTTGAAGTTACCAAGACATTGAAATCAAAGAGACTTAGTTGCTAGAGTCTTAGCCTCGGAATTAGGAGGACCCGGTTTTGATCTGCAATGCCGGCTATGTTAGCCTCGATTTTCCCTGATTCCCTCGATCACACAGGAGAATGCTGAGATGATATCTTGAATAAGGCCAAGTTTATTTATTTCCCATTTCGATCGGTTTCCTAGGCACCGAGTGGGAGGAATACCGACTATTAGTAGTGATGCCATTTTTTCTGCTTTCCTTACCAAGATATCGCTAATTCAACAACGCTGATGAGGTACATTAGTAGATAGATATACAATTCCTAAATATTGGAGCAGTCAGCAAAGGCTTGTCGAATGCCTCGCTCCTTTAGTTGATTTCTATCTTTCAAGATATATGCATCGTGAAAAATCAAGGCTTTGCACTAATTTCAGCAACGGAACCAAATATATCTGTGCCCTTGGTCAGCCCAATATGCCTCGCAGGGTCCATACGGATTTGAGAATAATACTGTGTTTGTGTATCTGTCCTAATATGTAAATTTTACGCACATAATGTAAATAGGAAATTCCCAAACTCAGAAGCCCTACCTCCTAAAAAAAGAAAGACTGATAAAATCTGGCTTCAGATTAGGATATCGTGAAACAAGCTAGTCTAAAACGATGTGCCACATGATTTATTTTTCATTTCAAATTCTTGAGCAAAGTCCAAGATGGAGGCAATCAATGGTGCTACCATGATCCTAATCTGCCGCATCTCGTAATGCAGCATAAACGTTACTTATATTCAACCCTTTGCGTCTCTCCCTTCACGCGTTTAAGACTTACAAGTTTGTATCCAGTCGTTTGTACTATACAATATTTGGGTAGCCATTAGCCAGTTTGCGAAGCAATATAGCAATACATAGATGAATAGTTGTTTATGGTCTAAACGTATCATATTCTTTAGGGAAAACATATTTTCACACTAAAATTTCTGTTCGAGGAAAAAAAACGTTCCCTTATAAGTAAAGAGAACAAATTATATTGGAACACTAAATATTTTTCTACTTAGGTTTAAATTACTAAATTTCTTTTTTTAGGAAAACGTAATTCTCTGAGCAATACAGTATTACCAACGAAGGAAAGTCTGATAAATGATGTAACCAATACCACATCTGGTAAGGCCATATTCTGTGTCTTATAGAGAAACACAAATAAAACATTTTCTTACGTACATTGCATAAACATTAGTATTATAATGATTGTTGTTGATTTAGAAAGAGTACAAATTATAGTAATTGTAGGAAGAGAAAAAATATTTTGATAAAATTTTAAAAAATGATTTAAACGTCTATTAAAACTATGTGATTAATACATATAAATGTTTATAACTTTTGATAAAATAAAATATTTTTTGTCCCTGTGGTCTCAGAAGAACGAAAAATTTTAATTTTGTTGTGGGATCTTATAAAGTATAACTTCAAAGAATACTAAAATTGTCGTAACCTAAGACATACCTTTGAATATATTTTTTTTTCTAATTCAACACATAAAGAAGCAAACTATGATAGGGCACTTTCTAGTGTACCTGGAAAATACACATGTTTTAAAATTTGGTTGACAACTAGTGCTCATTTTTGGCAAAATTTTATCTATATTATATATACACAGTCTCAGAACCATTAGACGTGGTCTTCCATTTCCACCGGTTGCCTTATTTTCAAAAGTATAGGAAAAATTGACCATTTTTCGATACAAGAAAATAAGAATTATACTTGTAAATTGGTGATAAATCATTGGCAAATATGTAATATATGAGCAGGTAAAATAATTAAAAATATATTTGAAGCTGCTTGCGCATGGTGGAATTTTGAAAATCGTCAACAATTGACTAACAATAGTCAAAATTATTTACTCTTCATTCTCTCAATGCATTGTTTGCGCGAGTTATTTATTTAATGTTAAAGCTCTTAGATGTAATATGTTTACCTGATGAACTGCAACTGACATTTCCGCACCTCTTCTTATTTCCGTAATAATATCTGAACAATTACCAAAATCCTAACAGTTTACAATGGCAAATGACACTTTTCTGTGTCTATGTAAGGTATTTTTGCAGCTCTTGGTTTATTTACCAAGTAGCAAATTCATATATTCAGGAAAAATCATAGATCTCACTACGAGTAGGTGGCTTCAAATCGAGATTAACTTACTTCCCCTCTCTAGATTTTATGCAGAAATATTTTGCGCATAAATTTTTGTTATATTGAATGTTGTAATGAGCAATATTTTCGAAACGCCTACATTTTAATTTTTGTTGCTCACCTTTGTGCTAAATGTACGTAATGCTCAAGAAAGTATAACATAGTCATTAAAAACAGTACTTTCACCATTTCCCGCATACCCTAAACTCCGCTCTACAATAATTGCTACATTGGGATTTTTTAAGAAATCTCTTGGTTCGCTACAAGAATTGAATTTGATGGAAAGATAAAATAAACAGTCCTCCAGAACGTGTACGGTACTACCTGAAGAATCACGCGGAAAAAGCAACATATTAAAATTCGTTAAGAACATAACTCCGTTTACATAGTACACATAACTGCAGCCGCAGAAAGAGGAGAAACTATAATGAATTGCAGCCTAAAATTATGTTCCAATAAAGACATCTATACACATAAAGCAATGTCTCGCTCTCAGCCTGCTATTTTAGAGGTAACCCGACACCAGTTAAAAAGGGGCACGATAATATTGCAATAGTTCATATTGAAGTGTTCGTAAAGAAGCCCTGATCAGATTTGTGTTTAAAAATGCATCTAACATGAGCGCAATCCAAGTATCCATTAAATTACTCACATAGCATTAGACTAGTATTAAATCATTATGTTCGCTTTGGACGTAAGTTAATGCATTAATATAGTTTTTAGCTTGTTAACACTGCTACTTTAATATGTTAAATGTTAACAGGTGAATTTAAGAGAATATTTTTCAATAACAAATATTCTTCCTAGGAATTCACTATCAATTACAAAAGAAAAACATTAGCGTATTAATGATTTTTATTTTCTTATCTAAATGTTCTATGTAAACGACTTCTAAACACCGTTAGTAATGTATCTGTACGCTATTACAATCAAGTATCTGTTTTTATAATCTTACATGTTTAACTTCAATTTTTGAATTTACATGTGGTGGCATTTGTTCGTATTAAGATTCTCTCCTTGTTCAGGAAGTTATAAATAGTCTCATGAAGCCTAACAGTTTTACCAGATATTTCAGTAGCTCAACTTATCAAAGAAAAAATGTAAAACGTTACTTTTGGAGAAATTTAAAATTCTTAATTAAATCTGTTTCGGAAAAATATATTTCATGTCAATATTTGCCCTTAAATCTTAATCTGAATTAATGTCAGTCTCGAATATAGCACAAACACGGAAATGCAAACTAAATAATATATTTTTGGCAATCGATTTTGTATTTTTGTCCAAGTATTTTAAATGCGCAAATAAAATATTCAAATATACCGGTAACAGATAATACCTTCGCAGTAATAAATTATGAAATCAACCCCATATTCTACAAGTAATTAATTCTACATTTTTTTTAATTTTAATTCATAGTTGCATAAGTATTTTATATCACAAAATCCCACAGAACAAATTCAAAGTAAAATATTTCCAGATGTACGAACTTACATTATCATGACAAAGCATTGTATATATAAATGTTAGATATTATTCCACGCTCAATTCAATAATTTACTTTATTTTTAAGGAACACGTAATTCTCTGAACGATGCAGCATCAAAGGCAAAAAAAGAATCTGGGAACTGTTAAAGCTAGCACCACGTCTGGAAAGGCCCAATAATATTCCTAACAGTAAAAATATTATGTGGCTCGTATTAACATTTATAATCATCATAGCGCAGGTGTCAGTTTCATTAATGGTCAATAATTATTTTGAGTTTCATGCTCAGCTTAAATAATAGTACACGTTTTGAAATTAATAAAAAAAATGAAAAAAAAAGAAGCTATTAGGTTACGTTTTATAGTATGAAGTTTCTAATGTCAATAAACACTCTGAATGGTTGGAACACATCAATGTGCCTAAGCTAATTTAATATCACATTAGTGATCAGATCAATTTCGTAGTGATATTACACCGTGATACGTATAGGGATCTAATCAAACAAAATATAATACAGTCAAAGTCTGGTAAATTCTAACACATATATTTATGACTTTAAAAATCTTAATAGTAAATCAACAGAAAAAGAACCACTTATATGAGAGAACACTTTATTATTAAATTTGCTAATATAATTTGCCTAGAATGGTCGTTAAATTTTGCTAGCAAGAATCTGAAGAGCATGATATATTTCTTGGAAAATATTGTAAACTAAATGTAAGCTACTATAATCTATATAACCTTAAGAACATAAGTTTACTTCAATTGCTAAATATGAGTTCATTACTAGGCATGCGTTTTGGCTTTCCGTAATAAAGTAAAACGCACAACACAAAAGTTAAATATTGTTAAATGAATCGAATATATACTTTTTATTCATTTGATGGTGCTGAATATTTGTAATAACTGGTAGAAGTTGAAATAGAAGTCTTCGTGGGGCAGTTCAGAAAATGTAAAGGTAGAAATAATATATATATATATATATACGATCTATCAGGGAAGATCTATTGGAATTGTGTGTATTTGGCAGAATATGCGAAATTTTGAAACATTTGCTATTCTCATAAGGTTGTGTAGTGCGCGGTACAAAACTAAATGATTATTTTATTGCTTTGCAATTATAATGTTTTATATGATTTATAAGGTGACTGTAATTTAACTAAAGATGAGAGATTAATCTAATTAAATGGATTTATGAAATTTTTCTTTAATTTATTTTAAGCTGAATATAGCGAAATATGCGGATCTATAGACAGATGTGCCTTGGCTTATATTGTGCGTTTATTTATCGTATTTTTTCCGCTAATGCAATGTATTGAAGCTAAACGAAAATAGCATAAAAATATTTCCCGAACACTCTACAATAGCGCTACACAAATTATCCGGTTTCCACTTGTATGGAAAGCGTTGTACTCGGAAGAAACTGCAATGTCATCTTAAAGAAATACGGTATATGCACAAGATACCCCATCTCAAGTATCTGGTGCTGTGTCCCGTAAAGAAACTTGAAAAATTGGTAATGTCTTTATTTGTTCTCTTTGTTCTAATAAAGTTTATTAATGCTCGTGTCCGCCTCATGAACCAAACTTCACATTTTACAGTATACAAAGATAATTTCACAATGTGGTGTTGTTTCATGGCTCGGTTTTACAGTTTTACAAATTGGTATCTACATATACTTAAAATATAGTTTGTTCTATTCCATAGCCATATATAAAACAATATTAAATCACCTACTAATGAGATAAATAAATCATGTAGGAGCATAAGTTAATTTACGTTTCGTAGAATAAGTAGAATGAAACTATATTTGTATGTTAGAATTATTACAACGCTCTCCACAAACGAAATATAACAATGAAATCATTAACCTTTCAATGCACATGTTAAAATATCCACCGCTTTGTGCTTTTTGTGTATGTCCGATTAATACATTTTTGGGTATGTCTCAATAATACACTTTTTGGATATGTATGTGAATATGTCACAATAAAAAACACGTTATTATATTTCCCTCGTTTAATAAGGAAGAATAGTCTGAATGTTAATTCTGGAAGCTCGGCATTCGTTATTTCTTATTTTAACTAAAAAAAAAAGAATATATTTCCTTTGATATAACAGTTATTTTTTCTATAATTTATAAAGCAATAGAAGTCATAATAAAATTTCGACAATTCAAAACACTGTTTTAATTAGATTTTCAAGAACAGGAAAAATTAGTATCCAAATACAATAAATTAATTTTCATTTACTAAAAATATATGCTATAAAAGAAAATATACTAAATAAAATTCTAATTCTAATTAGCATCAGGAAAGATGAAACTAAATATCGAAATCCACTGCATGTACTCACTGGGATTGTAATCATTCAATATTTATAAGAATTGACATTAGCTTGTTTATATTTGAAATGAACTGTTTGCAATTAAATAAAAGTTAAATGTTCTAAAAACGTAACAACCAAAACAGATTTTAAGAGCGACGTACAACACATGAACATCAATCTGATTTTCATGATTTCTTTGAAGAAAATAACATATAAATATAGTTCAAAATTAGTTTATATGAATTTTATGCTCTAATATCAAATTTTCGGAGAAGTGAACTACTGAGACGTAAACTTTTAAGGAATAAGCTTTTCTTATTTTTGACATTAACTTTTTAAAGATATGTTCATTTCAAACACTTAATTCTGCATAATAATGTGGAATAACAAAGCTAACATATAGAAAAGTTCTAATAACAAAGTATAGTTTGGTCTATATTAGGTATTATTTTTGTTATCAATGGATATCTAAATTGATTATATCATTTGAAAGTTTCAGAGATATAGACAAAAGGTCTTTATGGAAGACAAAGCAATAATATTTATCTTTTATATTTCTCAGAGCTGTCAGAATATTGCAAAATCCATTTATGAACGTAACTCACCATTATAATAAAATACTATATATGGACACCTGCGGGCAATATTGTAATGAATGCAGAAGTTTTATATTTTATTTCTCAGATATTTAAAATTGAGAAATATATAATGTGAAAATAATAATCACCTTGCATTAATTGACTAAAATGTTTTAAAACCCTTCTAAAATTAGATAAGACGATATTATGAGCTAAAATAACTTTTTTATAAATATACATATTCGCTTTTAAACAAACAATAAGCTTTTCAGTGTGTTATTATTCCCCAAAACTGGCCACATATCCACTGATTATATATCTACGTTTCGTTAACATAACAGTTACATTTTTACGAAGTACTTCTTTCTCTTTTCGTTTAACTGTATTTGGTAGAAGTAATACAAAGTAAGCTGCAAGGTATACCACTTCTTTACAGAGCTGTTACTTCTAAAGTAGCTCAGCACAGTGTAATTGGCACTCGTAGTGTGTCTACATAGTCTTAATAAGATCACTTCATATCAGACCCAGTAGCATAGTTTGAACTCATTCATCTTTGAAACCTTATCATTTAAATGCTCTTCATACGATTTGTATCCCGTATATGTGAATGGTTCAGAACAGATATTCATTTATTTTTATCCTTACGCAATGGCGGCCGACATTATATGGCCCTTACGACTAAATTTTGTTTCCCACGTTTTCGAAAACTCAGTATCAGCGGACAATTACCGGAGGGAAATGAACCACCTTTCCAGGTATAAATATACTTGTTAACAGATATCAAACTATTTAATGAGGTACTATGAAGAGTAAACACCGCCATGATGAGGCAAAACTTTAATATACATTTACTCGTTTCTACTTTTGTGCCCTTACTGTGTGAAGACAAGACATTCTAAGGAAGTCGTAGCTAGTCGCAAGGATTTTAGGTCTGTGTTTTATTATCTTCTATTTATTACATCTGATAATCCATGTTATATAAGATTTGCATTTTCAAAATTATGTTACTTTAAAAAAATCATACGATGATGAGATGGAGATCGGTTCAAAGCAATGCCCATGTGAGGCATAACAGATAAATACAGTATGTAGCGTTTTGGATAATTTTGAAAACTTTGCGGGGAACTTGCTGAACATAACAGACTATAGTTTCTCGGCACCAGAACACAGATTTTGAAGTTTGAGGGTGAAGAAACCGATAATTTATTTAACTCTAGGTTTTGGCAGAGTGGATTTGGTTTTAATGCGAATTTTTAGTTAAGCTATTCAGGCAACTTTGGCGCAGGCCAAGATCTGGTTTCAGTTTGAGCAGGGTGGCAAATAGGGACAGTGAGAGGAAGGCTGCCGATTTCTGGTTAAAGACGGCCTTTACATATGTATGAAAATATAGAATGTTCTTCTTAGCATTCGTTTCATTTAGGTAATAATTGTATTTGAATACGTTTTAGTGTGTTGTGGGTATATGTTTACACAGAACCTTGTTTCATGGAGATTATAGATCTGACTTTTCTTTCAGCGAATAAGAATAAGTGCAGTAGTGCATGTAGTCTCCACACTGTACCGCTCTTTTATAGATGAGTGTTTTAAAATTCAGTACGTTTGCATAGTTGGCTCAAGTGGTGTTAAAACTCGGTTCAGGTAGCTCCCGTTCCATTGTTTAATTTTTATTCATACACATTTTGTGATGGTGGGTCACTCAGAGTTGAATGGTATTGCTGCCTCAAATTCTGATGTCTGAATATATTTCTCGAATGTTTACAAATAGCATAAGTTAGAGGCGTGGAGGTGCATTTTGGTGCTTCTTGTACTTATAGAAGCTATATTGTTCTCACTTCCAAAACTATGGTAGCTATACATGTTTCTGATGATCCTGGCTAGGTGTTGATTAGACGATTTGTTGATAATGATATTTAAGGTAGGTATGATTTGAAAATACTTCTCTTAAGGGATATATTTTAGGAGTTGCTGCAGAAGATTTTAGGTATCTAAATCTTACTGTCAACATAGGTCAGAAATTGTTTGAATAAATTGTTTGATGTTCTATTTATTCTGTATTGGTAAGCTCTTGAATCATATAATTTATTTAAATTGCCTGAATGTAGTCGTTGCTTTACAGTAGCAGGGTGATCCTGTATATTAGGTAACATTGAACTGCCAGAATGGCTTTGAGGATGTGAATTTGAACGTAAACTTGAAGCTAAACTCTGGTGGCGGATGCATCTATCTTTGTGTTAAGATTGTGTCCAATGTTTTGGAGTGGCTGATGATAATGTTTTAGAGTTTACTGAGGGAAGAATATATTATCCTGAAGATTTTGGTATGAAGACGTTATAAGCAGTACAGTTTGTGGTTGTGGTCACGAATGTCGCAGCAATAGGAATTAAGCAGATGGCATGAAGAAACAATGAGACAATGATCAGATTCTGCGCAGTGACTCTTTTGAGATGGGTGTGCCGTTCGGATATATGACCTTGCACTCTGTATGGCACGTAACTACCAGAGCGGAAACTATCAACAACATATACTTGGCTCCCACAAAAGCTCACCTGCAGTACAGAAATTGCACCGGATAATAAACGAAAGGTATGACGAAAAGTGACTTTCCAAATACAGCAATGAACGTTACAAATTCTTTCACAACTTCGTTAAATAATGTTTCGCACAGTACATTCAAAACCTTGGCCATCATCAGTGTATAATTTGAAGATAATCTGAGATGAATCTTAGGCATCCAAATACCCATATATAAATTCTTCATTTCTAAACTGCATCCTCCTTTGTGATATTAATGATAATAATTTAGAGCGTTATTTTAGTGATAGAAATACTGAAAGGTTCGCCTTACTACAAGCTTTGATTCTACTTCTGTGTGCATTTATTTTAAATAGACTAGTTTAGTATTTTCTTCTTCAGCCTATTTTTAATAAGGTAATTCTAGTTAGTCAATTGGAAAACAATTTTTTCTGGTACGCATAATTCATTTTATAATTGAGATAATTCTTATTGCTTTTCGTGATTATTTAATATTATCATAGCGTTGTTATTATTAATGTCACATACAGATGATCACATCATTGTAAAAATCGTATTAGTCCTCAATAAATGCAGTTCAGTGTTGTATCGTATGTGCCACCGTAGACATATGGGAGCAATTTTGAGAGCATTGAACTTTTCTTGTAATAATCTGGGGTGGTGGCACTATAAAATTATTTTGTATGAGTGACATGAAAGCAAAGTTGAGAATACACTATTTTAACAGAAAGGATTGACGTAGGCAATGTATAAAATAGCAGGAAAACAACTATGTGGAATAGGGGTAGGATATGTTTATCGATTAACAATGTTAGACATATATGTGCTGATATTCAAAGCGGATGTACAAATGATGAATAATTATTTTTCTAGGCAAGTAAAGGAAGTATGTACACTATGCAAAATATCACTTTAATAAACAATGGGTGGAAATATGATTTTGAGTGGTATGAACAAACTAATATTACGTAAGGCGTTTGTGGCCTTAGGTCTTTAAACTAAATGCAATAATCGAAGGATGTAGCGATGTAAAGAAATGAAATGCGAGCGGTTTTAGAAAAGTGGTTTAAGTTTCATTTTAGGAAAGAAGTTACACCGAGTTTCGTTTTTGACTTACACGGACAGTTGCTTTGAAATATCGATGGCTGCTAACCCTCGTTGGCCTTTTCACTGAAATTATGTCTATTAATATAAGTACTGTGTTGTAACTCGTGTCTCTGAATGAGAGGTCCTGACTGAATAATGTTCAATAGTACTTCAGCAGTTTGTCACTTCTCTTTTTCACCTTTTGAGAAATAGAGGCGCTTGGAAACTACATAGGTCAGCAGGTTTTCAGGAAAAGATGATGGATGGCCCATGCAGTTTAAGTGCCTTGTTCTCAACGAAGCTGCTCTGGAGAGTATTTTGCACTATTAACATATTTACTATTATTTCATTACATACAATTATTATATAACAGGCGTTACGTACTGAATGTTTTGTTGCCTTGTGCATATCTTGCTGTTTCCATATAATATTATTTATGTATGATATTTACGTAACAGTGTCAGCGTGGAATAATTACGCGACGGAAAATTATTCCTTTGATTGTAGTTATGTGCTATGTATGTGTGTCCTCATGAATAAATAGTTATTGTACCAGGTCCGAATCCTGGGAGCCCTTACAATTAAACTATTTTAATACCAGCTTTCGAAGTTAGCAATAGTGCTAGTGAATAGCATAGATGCAGAACTAATAGTAAATAACTCAAGTACATAACTACTAGTATTAGAGTGAGTATTCACATTTATTAAGTTGAGAATAAACGTTAAAAATTTGTCCGTAGTATCATCCAATAAAATTGAAAGATTTATATGATTTAACAATTAGGTAACATATTTAGGTAACATACTGTACCGGTTTTAATATTATCGGCGACTTATCCCGTGACACTTTTATATAAAATCATCACACACATATATAAAGAGTGTACAATTATTACATTTCCTTACCTAAATCACCGTAATATATTATTGCATTTATTAGAACTTCAGGTAACATAACCTAATGTTTTAGATTTGTTATACACATTATTCTGTTAATCCTCGTGTAAGTTTTGTTTGACCCATGATCGCTATATTGGACATTTGGACACATCGCCAGGACACGAATTGACAATGGTCAATAAGTTATGTTTTCATGAATCGTACAGGTCCCTTAGTATCAGAAACAAACGAGAATTATTTCTGAATCAGATTATAATGTTCTTTAGAAAATTGATATAATACGAAAATCGTAAACAATCAGCAGAATGGGTGGATACAAATCATGTCCATAGTGATGCCCCCAACAAACTCTTCATCGAGAAAAATGTTAGTGCTTGCCTATTGACTCATGGCATGACTAATCATATCTTCCTTCGCCGTTGTGTGGATTCACTGTGGTTATCGTCAGGAAAGCAACGGTGGTCAGTTAACATGTTATCCTGATGCTTCATGACAACGCGCTCCGGCCCGAAATACGAAACACATTTCAGACGTCTTTGAGTTAGTTTTAATAACTTTCCTTAAACAACTTATTTATTGAAATATATCTAACAGATTACCATAATTTTCTTAATCGCGACATAGCTTGACCAAACAAAACTCCCTAGTAACAGAACTGTACACGGTTTGTAATTTAGGCATCACGTCAATATACACTTCGTTTCTTGTAAGGTACTGTTGTTAACAGAAAAATGTGAAACATGCAGAGAAAATCTATTTTGACTGCACAGGTGTTGTTGATTTTGTCCCTAAACATTTGTAAGTGAATCATATATATGGAATATTTGAATGGCTGTAGCTCAATATTTCTTTCTGCTGAAGCAGTTGGAAATATGGAAACGTATGTGTAGGATTCGATGTTTCTTCTATGTTTCATTTGTATACATATTTATTTGAACTCGTTGGTCACTGTAAATTGCATATAGGCTTAGTCGATTTGAGATAAATATGGAGAAAGATACAATAGAATTGAATCGGAAGTTTGAAGAAAGAAACAAATCCAAAAATCTGTTTTGTGGGAAATTAAGAAAATCTTTATAATATTTTCAATATTTATTGAAAGGAAACGATAAATTTACTGAATATTCGGAACGTTTTCTGATCCTTGCCTACTACTCAGACAGTTTACAGGTATTGCATTGTTTCCCTGTAGAATTAAAAAAAAACGTTGGATTTATTTCCTTCTTCAATTTTATGGAAATTGAAGACGTTTACGTCTGCACAATTGTAAGTAATGATAAGTAAACGTGGAAAAATCGACAACAAAGTGAAGAAAAACGCAATAGAATCATTCAAGT